>JAOTRA010084438.1:0-12539 GCA_026260255.1 Pseudolaguvia tuberculata | reverse complement strand
TGCAGAGGAGGGACATGCAGTATATTGGTAGGAGAATGCTGAGGATGGAGGTGGTGGGCAGGAGGAAAAGAGGAAGATTAAAGAGGAGGTTTATGGATGTGGTAAAGGAAGATATGCAGGTAGTTGAGGTAAAAGAGGCAGATGGAGAGGACAGTGTAGTGTGGAGAAGAACGATCCGCTGTTGAGACCCCTAACAGGAGCAGCCAAAAGGAGAAGAAGAGTCTATATCGATATGCATTTCCATATGCAAAGAGCAGTATAATTTAAAGATCTGGCAACCATGGTAGTTAACGGAAAACCATGAGGAACCTCGAGAGAAACTAAAGATGAAGACTTGAGGAAGGGGAATGAAGTTGAATGAAAAAGATAATGGGTGTGCTTTCTTTTACAATTAATAGTTTATATAAGGGGAAGGGGTAGATTAGTGGTTAACGTGTTGAACGTTCGGGGGTTCCGAATTCCCAACTACACCAAGCAACCACTGTGGGCCTTTGAGCAAAGCCCTTAACCCCCCAATTGCGCGAAAAGAGATAAATGTAAGTTATTCTGGATAAGAGCGTCTGCCTAATACTGTAAATGTACAAACACATGTTAGCCTAGGACATGGTGGCTAGGGACATCAGCTAAGCTTCTTTAAGTCAAGTGTGTTTTAAGTCCAGATAAAAATGGGAACAAGGTTTACTGCATGATGTCAACAAACTCAATGAAATCTTTTGCGGTCCCAACTGAACCCTGTAACGGAGTAAATGTACTTTTTTTTGTATAAAGGTACACTTTTGTCTTGTGTAGAGAAAAAAAAATGTTGGTCCAAACTTGTGGTCCATTACAGTCTCTTTACTTGCACTACCGCTCTGTGTTTCATAAACTATCTTTGCTAAAGACTTTCATCTGAATGTATTTCAATGATTCATGATTTTGATCACAGAAGACTATTTTGTTGTATTAACCCCCCCCCCCACCCCCCCCACCCCCACCCATGGGCTTTTGTTTTCACTATTAACTATTTTGGCTATTTTGAATAGAAAATGAGGAACCTTTTTGCATGTAAGGTCAGTAAGCATAGTGATCGCCAATGAGCATCATTCAGAAGGTCTAAGTGATAAACCTTCTCTAGTAACAGACAAAACACAGCACATTAGAATAGAATACATTTACAGACAGTTAGTCTAAAAAAGTGTGGGTTTATAAACTTAAATCCACCTGTACAGACACTTTTCGCTAACTGAATTCCCGATCCGACAATCAGAGGACAGAAAAATGCTGATGTCATCAGATTCCAGCTAGCAGGCGTCGGGAGGTGGGTTTAAAAATCTAATAGGATGAAGATACAGTGTTGAATAATATTAATCAGTTAGCTATTTGCCAATGCTAAGTTACATGGGCAGAAGTACTGATTCTGAAGGCTTTGTTTAGATTAACATTAACATTGAAAGACACTGAAATCTGATTGGACAAAAAAATTTACATTTACATATTGGACACGGTGCTGCTTATAATACCCCCCAACCCGATGTGATCTCATGCAGGGACACCACTAGCAATTTTGGACCTTATGAAAGAATGAGATTGGGCCCTATGTCTGACTGTCTAAAGGCCCTGAAAATCTGTAAGCTGTTAGACTGATCCTACCCCCTATTTTAGCGGTTGCCCCTGCTCCCTTATGTTAATGTTTATTCATTCATTCATCTTCTTACCCGCTTGTTCCCTAATTCGGGGTCACAGGGGTCGACTGCTGCCTATCCCAGCTCACATAGGGTGAGAGGCAGGGGTATACCCTGGACGCGTCGCCATTCCATCGCAGGGCAACAGACGTTTCTTCTAATAGACTTAATTAGACTTAGATTAGACTTATTTTGATAGGTGGTAACCCAATGATCTAACTGATACTAGTTTTCTTCTAGTCTAGTCATGGTCTCTGCCTTATTAGTGCTTCCTGTTGACTGTATGTTTGTGCGCCTTTTAGCATATGTCCACCTTTCATTTTTTTCCCCTCCATGGCACTATCATTTGCTTTCACATGTTGTTTACGTAAACACCATTTACTTATCGTAGTTTTACCCATTCTTTTCCCATTTCATCCCTTCCACTTCTCATCCATTCTTCCCCAATACCCCACTATCTCTTTCTCCATCCTTTTATCAGACGTTCACGCTGGCTCTGCTCCCATGCTGCAGCTCTCGGGTGCCTCTTTCCCTCACCCTGGTGCTCCTTCCCATGAAAGCAAAAGTAAGTCCTGCTTCATACTTACAGAGAGCTTAGCTGATCACATGGTCAGTCTTATGCTAACACACTCATACCTGTCTGTCTAATCACCCTCATCACCACCATCATGTCTGTCTCCACAGCTTGAAGTATTGAAGCATTGTTTCAGCTCCTTTCTAACCATTCATATTGCTGAGTTTTAACCAGTAACATTTCTTCCTAAGTGTGTTTCTGCAGCTGTGGCCTGCACATCTGTCAATGATCAATAGGATTTGTATGTTTGTATGTTAATCTCTTAATCCTATGCATATTGTTATAATACAGAACGTTACTTATATAATCTCTGTAACGCAATTGTGTGATTAGTAGCTAAACTATCGCTTATTTTTATTCTGCCCATATAAACAAAAACGCATTAACAGTGTCAAGGAGAAACAAATACGCATGAAATTATATTCACTGAGCAAATTATACTAACTAATAATTGTAGGTAACCTAATCATTATTTTAATATCGACAGAAACGATGCTTCATTAATTAGCTAGAGCAAAAATGATAATTAATATTCAATATGAATATACTATTTTAATTAAATATATATATATATATATACTGGATGTAGGGCAACGCATTGGTGTAGTGGATAGCACGGTAGCCTCACAACAATAAGGTCCCGGGTTCGATCAATGGGCCAGGGATCTTTCTATGCGGAGTTTACATATTCTCCCCAGGTACTCTGGTTTCCATTTTTGTAGTTTAAGCTGAATAAAAAAATAAATAGGAATTTTGAAATAAAGTATTTTATTTTTCCATTTTCTATCACATGATTGTTCACCATACCACATTGATTATTGGGGGTTAGAGCTCAGGGACAGCTATCGTACCGTGCCCCTGTAACAAAAAGGGTTAAGGATCTTGCTTAAGGACCCAACAGTGACAGACTTAGCAGTGGTAGGGCTTGAACCCTCCTGGTCTACCTTGACAGTGGTGGGCCTGCAACACAGTTCTTTTCTAAGCTCCTTAACCATTTGAGTCACCACTGTCTATTAGCCTTAGTAACTTAGTAACTATAACTAGCCTTAGTTATAGTTCAATATTCCAGTTTCACCACTTGGAGGCACTGTTATGCCTCCGACCTGTAACCATGTTCTGCTGTATTCAGGCATTATAACCAATAGTATAGTGATGTATTTCTATTAAGTGTTTATACAACATTCTTTTCACCGTTATTTGTCACTTATATAAATATAAATATGATGGTGTTTCAACTATATTGTTAATTAAAATTCAGCTGCAACTACAGATGAGGAGGTGACTGTGCTCCAAAAGCCAGCTTGAATCTACAGAATGTGCTTTGTGTGGCGTGTACCTAACACTTACCATCAGCGCTGTGGTATTGCTTAACATTATGATTTCTCAGACCCTGTTTTAACACTGCAAACAGTCGAGTGTCATTTCAATTCATTTGTTCATTCAGTGATGTGTGTTTGTGCAGCGTATCCTTCATTACGAATAGAGAAGAATGACTTGAGAAGCGTGACCCTGCATGAGGCCAAGGCAAAGGTTAAAGACATCGCCATCTCAAGAGAGCGAGTCACACTCCGAGACGTTTTACATGAAGGTACTTTAATGTACACACACATTCCAGTGCATGAACAGTTTCATTTTAAAGTAGTATAGTCCTCTTTTATCCCCTTTGTTCTCAGTAAGAACGATCTATATATCCATCCATCCATCCATCCATATGATGTCAAGTATATTTACACATTCATTCATCTTCTAACCCAGGTTTCTGCTGGTACCGATCCCAGTGCACATAGGGTAAAAGACAGGGGTACACCCTAGACAGGTCACCAGCCACACATATACAGACAATCACACTTTGGCAATTTAGAATCACCAATCAACCTGTGGGAGGAAACTGGAGTACCCTGATAAAACTCACACAAGAGCAGGAAGAACATGCAAACTCTGCACAGAAAGATCCCTTGTCCAGAATTTTGAACCCTGGATCTTCTTGCTGTGAAGTGACTATGCTAACCACTACGCCACAGCATAGCTTACACTGGCACCCAGTTTACATCTGCATCTGCACTTCATGTTGTATATAAAGAGGATTAGATATTCAGTATTATAAACAATCTGGCAACACACAGCACTACCTCACAAAGATTTCTACAGAACTATGTGCATGTTCTTATTTAGGCAGAATGTATCCACAGTGCTGTTAATAGTCTGCCCTAGTGGTGCTCCTCTTGCCCTGTGGTCAACAATAAATGCCCTTGTATCATTTGTTTTCTTCACTGAGGAAGAATAGAAACTAGTCTTGTTTAGTTAGTCTAGTTTGCGAGCTTTTGCATGGTATCTATTTGGCTATAATGCATTACATTAATGTGATATTACATTACTCCAAAGCCGAGTTTGCCCCCGTGGTGCTTCCTCTTGCCCTGTGATTAACAATAAATGCCCTTGTTTGGACCTGCTGTCATTTAGATTCCTTCCATGTGTAGAAGGTGTGTGTCTGTGTGTGTCTGTGTGTGTCTGTGTGTGTCTGTGTGTGTCTGTGTGTGTCTGTGTAAGTGTCTGTGTAAGTGTCTGTGTAAGTGTCTGTGTAAGTGTCTGTGTAAGTGTCTGTGTAAGTGTCTGTGTAAGTGTCTGTGCGTGCGTGTGTCTGTGCGTGTGTCTGTGCGTGCGTGTGTCTGTGCGTGCGTGCGTGTGTGTGTGTGTGTGTGTCTGTGTGTGTTCGTTCCTGCAGAACAGTGAGGCATAGTTTGTGCTAATCTCTTTCAAATCAGTACTTGGCCCTGTTTATTCAGTGTGTAAATTAGATGACTGCTTATATTTCACAGGTACCTTTGGACGGATATTCCATGGTGTCTTGCTGGATGAAAAGGACCCGAGTAAAGAGAAACAAGTGTTTGTAAAAACTGTTAAAGGTACAGCGGCAGCTATACTTGATTATACATATTTATAATTAAAAACTAGCTAAATTGGGCATTCATTTTGTATAACAGAATAGCTTACAAATATATAAGCAAAGTTATTAATATTAATGATTATGGTGATGATGATGATGATGATGATGATGATGATGGACAGAGTATTAATATAGAGCATAAAACCAGTGCCCTAGCAATTCAGCAGTGAGTATGTCTATTCAGTGCAAACCACTTTGGCCATATTGGTAACATAATATAAGGACCTCTGGGCGACGATGGGAGTTATAGGATTGAACATCATCAAAGTTTTCTTAATGTCCCAGAATGCCATGCTGTTTTATTTATTCATTTTAAACACACTCCTAGTTTTCCGCATGTTTATTTTAATGGTTGGTAACATATTAGAACAAGAGTTGTGATTTGAACCTGTGATCTAGATTGTAACCAAAATAATTCCACTGGATAATTCCACATGCTCCACAACTGAAACCCCCCTCCTCCCCCTCCTCCCCAACATAATGAATAAACATATAATAAAAAATATCTTTTAAAAAGTATTTTTAAATGTAGTTATGTCTGAAAAAATTGGTAGTGATGTTAGGCATTTCTTTTGCCCTTTTGCCCCGGACAGAGCTGGTGCCTGCTGCTAAACAATGCGCCATGCCATTCTGAGCATGCAATAAGCCCTTCAACTTCCCCAGGCTGTACCCATGGGGCAGAACACAATGTCGTTTAGTTGCTAATGCATAGCACCTGCCAAAATCTGCAGCGTGAGATAAACCCAGAGCTCATTGAACTTGACAAAGCCACACAGTCTCCACCAGACTCTAAGGAACCGTAGAGGGCAATTAATATATAGTGCTGGAAGTACATGTATTTCTGTACTGCAGCTTCTGTATGTTCATTCATTCATCTTCTTACCCGCTTATTCCCGAATCCGGGATCACGGGGGTCTGCTGCGCCTATCCCAGCACACATAGGACGAGAGGCGGGGGTACACCCTGGACGGGTTGCCAGTCCATCTCAGGGCCTTCTGTATGTTTCCAAGCTGAAATAATGTTTGCCTGCACTTCCTGGTTAAAGGTCTTCCAAAACCCAGCTAAACGAACGGAGAATTATCTTGTCAAAACCCATCTCTCTTCTCACCTTGTGATAATAAATAATGACTAACCGCTTACACAGTGTAAATCCTCTGTCGGTTTTCTCCTCCTTGTGCAGATCATGCCTCAGAGGTGCAGGTCACGATGATGCTGACTGAGAGCTGTAAGCTGCGAGGGCTTCATCACAGGTGAGTCATTGCTGTTCATTTAGTTTGTTTTTAACCACTCCACAGCTGTTCCACATCTGGCTCCCGGGTTCTAGCTTGTGTTGGGTGTATTTCTGTAACTTGTTCATATAATAGATGATCATGAACATTCATTCATTTATTTATCTTATAACCTGCTTATTTATTCATCTGGGGTCGCAGGGGTTGCTGGAGCCTATCCCAGCGTACATAGTGCAAAAAACGAGTACATACCGGGCTGGTTGCCAGTCCACACACAGATAAACAACTACTCACGATTTAGAATCACCAACCTGTTTTTGGACTGTGGGAGGAAACAGAAGTACCCGGAGAGTGAGTGGGAAAACATGCAAACTCGAACAGAAAGACCCCATGAAATGGTAGCCTAATGATGAAGGTGTTGGACTAATACCAGAGAGACCCTAGAAAGGGTTTCAATTCCCGCCTTCACTAAGCAACCACTGTGGACCCTTGAGCAAGGCCCTTAACCCACAATTGTTGTAAAAAAAGAGACCCAATGTAAGTCACTCTGGGTAAAAGCGTTTGCCAAATGTCTAACTGTAACTGTAACCCCCTGCCTGGTTATCGAACCTGGGATCAAATCATGAATATGTTTGTGTGTATCATACTAAATATGTAAAAGAACCATAGAAACACACTCGCGCTAAATAAAATCATTACGATTACTGTTTGACATCAGCTAGTAATTCTAATTCTGTTGCTAACTGTGGATAAAGAATGCTTTGGTGATGTCATTTGTTTTCTTCACCAGGAAAAATTAGAAACTAGTCTTTTGCAGAAATCCATTAGGTTATAAAGCTTTAACCTCAAATAAGGAGACATTACATTACTCCATAAACAGCTGCATGGTTTGTGATCGGCACTCGCCTTTAGGGGTCTAAGTCAGATTCTTTTTTTTATTTTTTATTTTTTTTTTAAGCTGCCTGGTTTTCAATTATCCATGCTTACTCGCCGGACACTTTGTAAAATCTTTAACAATGAGCAGATGAATTGAAGTAGGTGCATTAAGTAAAACAGCCCCTTTTTACTAGAGACTAGAACAGCACTTTAGCCATTTATTGGAAATACAGCGCCCAGGTCTCTCGTGATTTTAAACCAAGACAAGATCAGTGAATTAAGGAATAAAGATATCCTTAAAAATAAGGAAGGGTGGGCAGGAAGGCGCCATGGAAGTGTACTGGAAATGAAGGGTATCCTCTTCATGTCCTGTGAATAAAAAAAAAAACAAAAAACCACAAGTGTAATGTATACTAATGTTGGATACACTCGTTTGGCCGTCCTGCATAATGACAGAATATCGTGACAGTAGAGGAAGAGCACTTTAACCTCTACATTTCCCCATGCAGAGAGATTTTCCTACATGCTGTTCCTTTTTTAGATTCTGAAACGTTGAACTGATCCATTTCTTAAATGATGTGCCGTAGAAAATGATTGAATCTGTACTGTTCTGGATTATTTACAATATTAACCCTTAAATGAATACCTTCAATCATTATCTCTTTAGATATACCAGACCCATGGAGAGACTTCTATAGAAGGTGTTCCAAAAACTTGTTTGTTTCCTCTGGCACCTGGATGCCGGGCAGATAGTCTACATCCTTTCCAGAGTATTGGGAGGATGGTGTTTAGGCCAGGCTTTGTCTCAGGTCAGGGATCAGTTCCTGCTAGGTTACCATCAGGCCTTTTTTTAACTTGCAGGTAGAGGATACTACAGTATGACTCCGAGTGCTTTTCAAGAAGCATTTCTTTCTTGAAGGACCCATCAGCTGCCACATTGTTTGAACTGAAATGTGTTGCCACATAATCACTCTATTGTGTTTACCCAACCACATAATTATAAAGATGTTTTTAATCATTTCACCGTTTTCAGAAGCCAGTTTTTGTGACGTTACAAGGACCAGTGTGATTGTTGATTGACGCCATCTAGACTTGCTATTTTAGCATATACTTGGATAAAAGAACAATTTCATTCATTCATTCATCCATTCATCTTCTTACCCGCTTATTCCCAAATCCGGGGTCACGGGGGTCCGCTGCGCCTATCCCAGCACACGAGAGGTGGGGGTACACCCTGGACGGGTCACCAATCCATCTCAGGACAACACATAGACAAACAACCATTCACACACACATTCACTCCTATGGACAATTTACAATCACCAATCCACCTCGTCTGCATGTTTATGGACTGTGGGAGGAAACCAGAGTACCCGGAGGAAACTCACGCAAGCGCGGGGAGAACATGCAAACTCGGCACAGAAAGATCCCTGTTTCGAACCCAGGACCTTCTTGTTGTGAGGCGACCGTGCTAACCACTACACCACCACGCCGCCCATAACAAAACGTTGAACGGATTAACAAAATGCTTTGAGCTGGTCCTTAACCTTTGGGATGCTATACACCAGACAGGAATATATATATATATATATTTATTTTTGCTATTTTAAATACAGTGCTGTACTTAAAAGTTCAATTAGTTCTGTAACTGAGCTTGTAACTCATTGAAATGAATTACAATGGCTTTAATTAATCCTTTCAAGATCTCTAAAAGACATAAATCCTTTAATTTTATTATAAATAGCAATAAACTGGTTTTATTAAGTATAATGTTCAGCACAGAATGTACAGTATAATGTACACCATTCCACTTGCTAATACGCATGTTTAGCTAGCAATTGAGTGAGACACCGAATGCTAAAGTAATCTTTTGTCTATTAATGATGAGCGAGCGGTTGTTATCGGTTGGTTGTCTGAAGTTAGCTCATAACCTGAATTTTGCTCTCAAGTCAAAGCAAAATATCAACTGTGAAGCGGCTTATATTTCCAAAAATATCTCGCTACACCATAGCGTCATCACAAAACACTTATTTTTCAACAACACTGCTTGGTTTAAACTTTTTAGTTTATTCCATGCTATGCATGTATGGAATTATTTATGCATGTATTTATGAAATGTATTTAGTTACATTGAAACTTTGGTAGCTGCATGGATAAGGTAGTGGACAATGAATTGGTTCATTAATGGATAGTGTCAGTGTCATGCTGTGCAGATTGTTTCAAAATGGTGTATTCCCACCAGTTCATTTAATTTAATTAGAAATGAATAAATACAAGCTGAGCGTGTATTATTTTATTACTATTCGATATAAACCAGTTTATTATACCCCCGCTTCCACCCTCTTAGGAACCTGTTGCCCATCAGTCATGTGTGCACAGAGGACGGAGAAAAGCCTATGGTCCTGCTGCCCTACATGAATTGGGGCAATCTCAAGCTCTTCCTTCGCCAGTGCAAGCTTGCTGAGGCCAACAATCCTCAGGTGAGTCTACAAATTTAATCCTCAGCTTCAATCCCATAATGCATACCAAGCTTTCACTTCAGCTTTGTAGAGCAAACGAAGTTCCTTCTGTATAGGCCGATGAGCGCTGTCTTAAAAAAAAAAAAACTTCTGCTGTTGAGGTTTCTCAAATGAAGCAGGTCTTTCAGAACGATAGAACCGCTGTAATGTTATTAAAGGATGCCGAAACTCTTGACCTTCCAGCATAACATCTGAGAAACTATTTTTTTTTTAATTGGATTCTGTGGAACAATGAAGGTGTTGTGCTAAGGTCTGCTTGATCTGAAGTAGCGGAGTGTGTGGTTTAAAGGAAGCCGTGCTTCACTGGAGTGCAGGAGAGCACAATGAGCGCTTTGTGCTAGTACATTTTAGGTGGCTTGAATCCAGATGGCACCTCACACTTTTCTCAGGTACAGGATAGAATGCTGTTGATTTGATTAGTGCACTCACTAATGGCATTCCTTATGTCAAACTTTGAGCTAACAATTTCGCCAAAGCAAGACTGTGCATGCTAGCAGTTTATAAAATTCACTCCAGCAGCCCAATCCCCTCTTCTCTATGCAAAGGGATTTTGTCTGAGCAGGCTTAAAACGTAAATCATCAAGGCCCCTAAATAAACGCAGGGTAGTATCAGTCATACAAGTAGCTACAGAGGTCTTATCTCGAATATCAATGATTTAGATGTAGGTAAAGGTTTATAGAAAGGCAAACACAGCAGTATGGTACAGTACAGTGTCAATACCATACATTCATTCATTCATCTTCTTACCTGCTTATTCCTGAATCCGGGGTCACGGGGGGTCTGCTGTGCCTATCCCAGCACACATATGGCGAGAGATGTGGGTACACCCTGGACGGGTCGCCAGTCCATCACAGGGCAACAAATAGACAATCAACCATTCACACACACATTCACTCCTATGGACAATTTACAATCACCAATCCACCTCATCTACATGTTTTTGGACTGTAAGAGGAAACCGCAGCACCCGGAGGAAACCCACGCAAGCGTGGGGAGAACATGCAAGCTCCACACAGAAAGATCCCGGCCCAGGATTCGAACCCGGGGTCTTCTTGCTGTGAGATGACTGTGCTATCCACTACGCCGCCCCTCAATACCATACAATACTAATATAAAAGTAAAACTTAAAAGCAACCAAAAGATCACGTGAAGGGTGTAAGGCAGGACTGTCCAAACTGTTAAGCTGCAACTTGTCTGTAAGTTTCATGTATACCTAGCAAACACCTTCATTAGTTGGTTCAGGTGTGTTTGATTAGGGTTGGAGCTCATCTCTGTAGGATACGGTCCCTCCAGAACTGAGATCAACCCTGGTGTAAGGTGTTCAAAGATCCACCAAATACTTGGCAGCGTCAGGCAGAGCCTTTCCCAATGACGAGTGCTGGTGACGGAGCATCGTCTGCATTGGTGTCAGATTTTGGTGGTGTACTTTCTTAACTGTTTATCTTGGTTCTTCAGACAGGAACCAAGTCTCAACTCAAATTCTGGACTGTGTGTTTTCAGTCTGACAATAAGCCACTAAAATGAGCGTGAAAATAACTGCTAACGGTTGGTCAAGTGGCATAGCTGACATATGATTTAACTCAAGCTACTTTTGTCCTAGTGACTTATTTCCTCATACACATTCACAGATGTACATAAGTCTGTTTCTTTATCCTCTTTTCTTTCACTGTCTCCGAGCAGGCCATCTCTCAGCAAGACCTTGTTCACATGGCTATCCAGATCGCTTGCGGTATGAGCTATCTGGCACGAAGAGAAGTCATCCACAAAGATCTGGCTGCCAGGAACTGTGTGTAAGTTACCCTATTAAAATGAACCTTCTTTACCAAAGCACAGAGGTAATTTTCCACACACTTATTTCTCACCTGACTTGTGCAGTGTAGGTCGTAGCATATAATTGCATCCAGCTGCAGAAAGACCGTAGACTTTATTTGGGGTCTGACACATGCAGTTTGTTTGAACCCTTGCTGTCCTGAAGACATCAGCCAAGCACGTGGACTTTAACAGCCAGTGGCTTGTGTAATTATTTGCATATGTACACTGACTGACTGACCGGCTTTCTGTTGTGCCGCCCGCAGCATTGATGACGGCATGCAAGTGAAGATCACCGATAACGCGCTGGCTCGAGACCTCTTCCCTATGGACTACCACTGCCTGGGGGATAACGAGAACAGACCCGTACGCTGGATGGCCCTAGAGAGTCTGCTCAACAATGATTTCTCCAGTGCCAGTGATGTGGTAAGAATCTCTTCTTTTAAGTTCTATCTGATTGTAATTCAGTAAACTCGGTCAGTGTACATGGCCCTGTGATGGACTGGCGAACTGTCCAAGTTGTACCTCTGCCTCTCGCCCTATGTGCACTGGGATAGACTCCAGCAAATCCACATGACCCCGTGATTTGTTGGTTTTCCCAGAATAACTATCTATTTAAATTACTATATTTAAAAATAAAATCACTCCTACAGTGTAGTGGAATTTGACTCGTACCTCCCACCACTACCCGGGTATGTTCTGTAGTTTACATAATGTTGGCACATTACACTGTTATAGAATTAATATGTTACAGTCAAATAAAAGAGCATCAGAAAGTTTTCCAGTGAAATGTGTGAGAAACATTTTCTTTTCTACATTTCACTTCTTGACTCCATATATATTGGTAGAAGAATGCTGAGGATGGAGGTCCCGGGTAAGAGGAAAAGAGGAAGACCAAAGAGGAGGTTTATGGATGTGGTGAGGGA
>JAOTRA010084428.1:0-10371 GCA_026260255.1 Pseudolaguvia tuberculata | reverse complement strand
CCACCATCCCAATTCATCATCACCACCACCACCACCATCCCAATTCATCATCACCACCACCACCACCATCCCAATCACCACCATCATCATCACCACCACCATCCCAATCACCACCATAATCATCACCACCACCATCCCAATCACCACCATCATCACCACCATCCCAATCACCACCATCATCACCACCATCCCAATCATCATCATCACCACCACCATCCCAATCATCATCATCACCACCATAATCCCAATCATTACCACCATCATCATCACCCCAATCATTATCAAAACCACCATCCCAATCATCATCATCATCACCATTACCCTCACCACCACCATCCCAATCATTACCACTACCACCACCACCACCAACCCAATAATTATCCCCATCACCCCCAATATCCCAATCATTATCACCATGTCCCCCACCACCACTCCAATCATTTTCGCCATCATCATCCCAATCATTATCACAACCACCTTCACACCACCCCAATCATTATCTCCACCACCATCCCAATCACCACCCCAATCATTTTCGCCATCACCCCCACCACCATTATCACCATCACCCGCACCATCACCATCATCCCAATCATTATCACCCCCCACCACCATTATCATCACCACCATCACCACCAATATCTCAATCATTATCACCATTACCCCCACCACCACAATAATCATCCCCATCACCCCATCATCATCCCCATCACCCCATCGTCATCACCATCACCACCATCATAATCACCATCATCGCCACCATCACCCCCACCACCATCACCCCCACCACCATCACCCCCACCATCATCACCATTCCAATTATTATCACAATCATCCCAATCATTATCACCACTACCACCATAATCATCTTCAACATATTCACAATCCCCCCCACCACTATCATCCTCACCACAAAAATAATCATTTTTAAAAATCATCATTATCATCATCATCACCACCACCACAATCCTCTTCACCATCATAATCACCACCACAACCTGCTCTGTGAGCTTGGATAGGCTCCAGCAAACCACAGTGCCTACAAATTGGGGAATAAGTTAGTTAGAAGAGGGATGAATGAATGAATGAATGAATATTTAGATATTACTAGCGGTGGATGAAAAAAAAAAAATAGATTCAATGTATCGCAATTCTTTCTCCAGCAATTTGGAATTGATACTTCGTTTCAGTCACTGCTGGTCGATCTCCGCACCTCTGCTGAAGATTGAATTTGGACAAAGCCGGATCTACCAGTTTCACCAACCAGCAGAAAGTAACGCTTCTACCGGATTCATCAGGTGATGAAAAGAAAAAACCTTTATTATTCTTCGTTAATAAATTCATTCATCTTTGTACACGTTTATTTCAGGGTCACAGGGTCTGCTGGAGCCTATCCCAGCGCACATAAAGCAAAAGGCAGGGGTACACCCTTGACAGGATGCCAGTCCATCACAGGGGCACACATAGGTGAACAACCACACACACACACACACTCCTATGGGCAATTTAGAATCATAGAATCATCAATCAACCTAATGTACATGTTTTTGGATTGTTGGAGGAAACCAGAGTACCCGGAGAAAACCCACACAGAATATCAAAAGAAAATTAATAAATAAAATTGAAGCTTAATAAAAGGTTTGGAAATCTATTGTGCTAAATTCTGAGCACAATTAACAGCACAGCCTCGAAAACACTAGATATTGTGTGTGTGTGTGTGTGTGTGTTCCTTAGACTACAGTGACAAAACCTTCAGCGTACCCTCTGTGTCTGCCATGTGACATGGTTGCAATTCAAACCATCTGCAGATGATCTAGAGTGCAGCAGGGCAGAAGAGCAATGGGGTAAGAAGGTAGAATAGCAAAAGCATGAGTCTTGATTAAAGAGACAGAGAGAGAGAGAGGAGAGAGAGAGAAACAGATGAATGTAATTTGGGCAGCAGAGGGCTACATGGATCAGTGGTTCCGTTCAGGACATGGCAATACGAGACACTAGTGAGATACGAGAGGGAGTGTAGGTTGGGCATATGGTTACACCCACACACACACACACAGTTTTCTGGCCTGGTGGGGTTTCTATAGGTGTAAAGTATTTTACACTCTACAAACTATATTTTTTGTTCGCTAAATCCTAAACCTATATCCCTAATCCCGTACCCTAACCCCCATCCCTAACCTAAACCTATATCCCTAACCCCCATCCCTAACCTAAACCTATATCCCTAATCCCATACCCTAACCTAAACCTATATTCCTAATTCCTAACCTCCAGCCCTAACCTAGACCCTATATCCCCATCCCTAATCGATAACCCCCATTCCTAACCTAAACCTAAAACCCATCCCAAACCTACATCCCTAATCCCGTACCCTAACACCCAACCCTATATCCCTAATCGCTAACCCAAACCTATATCCATTACCCCTAAATCCGTACCCTGACCCTTATGGCCGACCCTTGACCCGAACTTTATCCCCATGCTCGACCCTTATCTCTAACCCCATCCCTGAGCCTTAACCTCTAAAATTGACTCTCAAACTAAACATTAGTTGTCTCCCAAAATTCACTCACCTCACACCAAAAAAGTACTAATTATTATACGACATGATAACAACAACAAATTTGTCGGAACTTTTTGGATTCAGCTGAACAGTTTCTGAGACACGCCAACACCAGGAAGAGTGAAGAACTCGCACTCAACACTACATGCTGCTGAATAAAGCATTAAGAAATAACAATAAGGCCAAATATTATTACAGACAAAGACAAAGGAGGACGCTGGTCTGACCTTGGCCTGCACATGCTAAGGGTATCACCATCAAGCCCACCCCCACCCTGGTGGTTATTTAAGCGACACCAAGCTGTTGTATCGAATCCCATCTCTCAATAATCCTGTTGGAATGAACAAGGGGTTTTTCCACAATGTTTCACAGGAGGAGACCACAGCTGAAACAAGCTGACGACTTTATCAGTGAAAGAGCGAGAGAAAGGGAGTGACAAAAGAAAGGAGGCAAGAAAGAGAGCGAGAGAGAGAGAGAGAAGTGAATGGGTGAGTGGGACATTAATAGAACGGCAGGATCTTGTTGGTTTAAGCCGCTTTTACCTTCAGGAGACGCAATCATAGATTTCACACACATGACCTCATCAACTGCTCCACCCTTTGATCTCACACACACACACACACACACTAATTATTTATTAACACCCAGTGTAGTGTTCAGTTATTATCTACTAATTCAGCTCCAGGAACAATAGTTGAACAAAAGCCTGCATGAAAAAAATTGACCACCAAAACGAAACCCATTAGCTCTTCCGAAAAGGCTCCACCCATCTGTCGTTTCTCTTCTCTGATGTCTGGTGTTCGGTTTTACTCATCTGCATTTCCTGGTTGGCAGAATTACAGGATCTGATAGGCAAACAAAACGGAGGTCCTGGTCTATGGTTGGCAGGATCTCGCCTTGATCACAATGATCGTAGTGATTAGAACAGTCACCTCAGAGCAAGGTCCTGGGTTCGACTACTGGGTCGGGGGTCTTTTGTTTTTTTTATGCTCTTCCTGCACTTGTTTGAGTTTTCTCCAGTTTTCCTCCCACATTCCAAAAATATGTACATTCGGTTGATTGGTGATTCTAAATTGTCCATAGGAGTGAATGTATGCGAGTGGTTGTTCGTCTATGTGTGGCCCTATGATGGACTGGTGACCTGTCCAGGGTTACAGTTAGGCATTTGGCAGATGCTCTTATCCAAACATTTGGTCTCCTTTTACAACTGAGCAATTGTGGGTTAATGGTCTTGCTCAAAGGCCCACAGTGGTTGCTTGGTGGAGGTGGGAATCGAACACCTGTCTTCCTGGTATTAGTCCAACACCTTAACCACTAGGCTACCACTTCCAAGGGTGTACCAATGCACCCTACCCTATGTGCCCTGGGATACAATGACAAAGCATTTGGCAGACACCCTTATTCAGATCGACTTACAACTGAGGGGATTAAGGGCCTTGCTCAGGGGCCCACATTGGTTGCCATGTCTTTTGCGTTTTAGTTCCAACACCTTACACACTAAGCACCACTGCAGCTCCAGCAGAACCCCGTGACCCTGAATTGGATGGGATGGATGTATGGATCTCAAAAAAAAAAAAAAAAGATCTCAAATGGATTCCAGCTTCAGTCAGAGCAAAAGGAACCGAGATTTAAGTGGCGGTTATGATCCATGTGAAATTTGGACCATGATTTGGTCGTGAAAGGCAAAGAATTATAATGTGTTTAGTTTCAGACAAATAAGCTTTTTTGGTCATGGGTTCGAATATCTCTGCTTACATACAAGCACAGAAAAGTGAACACTTATCAGAGCGATCTTCACTTCCTGTAAAGCTACATTTCCTGTTGTGTTTCCTGTATTTATAACGGTACATTTCATAAAGATTAAAAAGGACAGGACAGGACGGGACGGGACGGGACAGGACGGGACAGGATGAATGAAATGAGTTGGGGGGCGGTTTAGGGAATCAAATTGCAAATTATTAGTGGCTATTTTGACAAATGGCCATTGTTAATTAATCCACTCATTTTCAAACCCGCTTATTCACTAAGGTCATTCAGGGACATGAGGTAGGGGTCCACCCTGGAAAGGTCCCCAGTCCATCACAGGGTCACACACAGACAACCAAACACACTCACTCCTATGGGCAATTTAGAATCACCAAATCAATCTAATGTACATGTTTTTGTACAGTGGGAAGAAACCAGTGTACCCGGAGAAAACAACCGCAAGCGCAGGGAGAACATGCAAACATTAAAGGGTCTTTCTATGCCGAGGTCACATGTATGTACTTGATTTGATGATTCTAAGTTGGCTATAGGAGTGAGTGAGTGAGTGAGGTTGTTAGTCTATGTGTGGTCTGAGATGGACTGGCGATCTGTCTAGGGTTATCTTTCACTTGTCTGTAAACTCCACAAGACCCATGTGACCCCGAATTAGGGGAAAAGCGTGTTAGAAGATGAATGAATGAGTGAGTGAATGAATGAATATGTATTGGCAATATATTGTGATCTATTGTATGGTGACCCATCTGATCCTGATATGCATATCGAGAATCCTTTAAAAATACAAAGCTCCAAGTTGTAGACAGGTGTGAGTATTATCTGTCCTGGAGGGTTGGTGTGTGTGTGTGTCTCTCCGCTCCATGACTGCAGATATAACTGCTGTTTAAAATTGGATCATAGATCAGATCTGTGGGTCAGGAAAGGTCTTAAGCTGTTCAGCATTACTTACAAAACAATGTTGGGGAACTTTTAATGTGCGTGTGTGTGTGTGTGTGTGTGTGTGTGCGCGCACTGGAATTGATTACATGACTGGTTAACTACTCTATGCAGAATTAGTTGTCAAGCTGATAGCTGCAGTGTGTGTTCTCAAAAGTCTAAGCAGCTTCGGGTCAGTGTACTGTATAACTGCGTCAAAAGTTAAATGCTGAATCAGAGAGAGAGAGAGAGAAAGAACAGAACAAGGACAACGCAAGGTGTGTGTGTGTGTGTGTGTGTGTGTTATTAAAGATGGGTGGAACGCGCAGCTACACGACAATCCACTGACCTCATATTTTCTGCAGATAAATCTGATCTCATACACATGGTCCTAATGATGGACAGAGGTGGAGAGAGAGAAAGCAAAAAGAACTGTGTAGCAAGAAAAATAAATTGTGATTCTTCAATGATGACAAAAAACAAAATATATTTAATCATTAGGTGGCGCTAAAATAGATTTTGGTGCCGTTTCTCTTAGCCTATTCAAGTGCTATGAGAACATGCATCTCTGCACAGAAAGACCCCCAGCCTAACTGTAGGTCTCACTCTCACTGCTCAAAGCTCATAGCCACACCCCCTGAACACTACTAACAGTCCCTTGAAGCTGCTGGGAATCGAACCCTGGTCTTTCTCTCGTTCCGTTGTTTTACTCGTCTGCATTTCCTTTTGGCAGAAACACAGGATCTGATTGGCACACAAAACGGATGATCTGGTCTATTGTCGGCAGGATCTTGCCTTGTACACGGTGATTGGGTGGTTAGCATAGTCACCTCACAGCAAGAAGGTCCCAGGCTCGATTTCCGGGCCGGAGATATTTCTGTACGGAGTTTGCATGTTCTCCTGGTGCTTATGCTTGGTACTCCAATTTTCTCCCACAGTCCAAAAACATGTGATAGCAGTGATTGTGTGTGTGTGCCCTCGAGTTGTTGTTGTTTGTCTACATTTAGCCCTGTGATGGACAGTCGACCTGTCCAGGGTGTACCATTCCCTCTCACTCGATGTTCCCTGGGATAGGCTCTAGCATACCTCAGTGACCCCAAATTAGGGAATAAGCGGGTTAGAAGATGAATGAATGTTCGGTTACTATCAGGAATTTTTAACCAGTGTTTAGGTCAAATCACTTATTGTACCTTTAACAAACGTTGAAAGATAAGCATAAAAACAACTTCGACATGATCAAAGCTACAGCGGGGAACAACGTTTGGTGTAAATGGTGTAGCATAACATAATGGTCCAGCATAACTATAACCTTATCCTATTACACCGCCACACCCTTCTACCATTCTCCGTGCATGTTTCAGGCTGTATGAACTGAGAGAGCCGACTGCCATGGGATTGCGTGTGACCCTGTATTCATGTGATCAGTGAAGAACTGAAATTAACCTACCCAACACACACAAGCTCATTTATTTTATCTCTCTTTCTTAATGCCTACAGTTGCGACACACCGTGGTGCAGTCTATAGTGTAGGCCACCGAGATAACCATTACTAAAGGTGGTTCCTGGTAAAGACCTCTTTAATGACTGTGGCGTTAATAATATGAGCAGTGATGGGACTAAAGATGATGTACAGGCTTTATAGTGCTTATAAGTGGAGCAGCATCGAAAGAGCTGAAAGCTTCAGTTACCATAAAAGCTGGTGTATTTATATAAAAAACACACAGAGACCTAGCTCCCGGGGTTTTTTTTTTTTTTTAAATAACTAATAAATAAATTATAAATTTTATTTGTTATACACAGGATTTTGGAAAGGTGATACAGTGGCATAGTTGTTAGAATGGTCACCTCACAACAAGACGGTCCCAGGTTCGATTGCGTGGGTTTTCCTCCCAGTCTAAAATCATGGACATTAGGTTAATTGATGATTCTAAATTGCCCATAGGAGTGCATGTGTGACCCTGCGATGCACTGTACCCCTGCCTCTTACCCTATGTGACCTCGAATTGGGGATGAGGAGAGTTAGAAGGTAAATGAATAAAAAGATTATGGCCGACGTGGTGGCAAGGTTGCACATGACAATGTTCTCCAAGAGGAACAGTCATAGCTTCAGGAGGAACTTCTAAACAAAAGCTGCTTTATATTCAGCCTCTTGTAGAAAGGCTGAACATTAGAGAAATGTTTTGGGATCGGTGGCTTAGGCAACACTGTACTTCAGCTTTAAAACAATGGTGGACATTTTACATATCACTGGGGACCAGGGTTGCAGATTAAAATTCCCATCTATACTTGCCAAAAGCTGGTGGTCATCTGAGCATCGCGCGCACGCACGCACACCGACACACACCTTCCATATTGATTCCAATTCTTACTATTTGAAGAACCTTCCAGTCCACAGTGAGGCTTGAATGCGAGATCTCTCTTCATTCAGCTCAAACTGTATTAGTGAGATCACTAATGTCAGGTAAGGAGGTCTGGGGAGGGTCTGTTGCAGTTACAGTTCATCCTACAGGGGTTCAGTGGTGGTAAGATCACTAATATTAATCCAGCATGTGATAATGGAGGGTTTTGTGTTCAGGGTTATTGTCATGCTGGAACAGTGTTAGAATCTCATTATTCCACTGAAGGAATAATGCAATGCTACAACCTACAACAAACATTATTGACCAACTGTGGGCTTCCAGATTTGTAGTAAATGTTCGACGTGGAACCACATATGAATCTGTTGGCCAGGTTTGGTAGTATAGTGTATAAACATACCCCAATTGTTCATTTAATTAAACCTTTCCAATGCTTTTCTTTTCTGTCTGAGATGATCAAAAGTAGTCCGACTGGCAAATCTGGCTAAGCAACAGCATCCATTAGGAATCGTGGGAACAGCCACCACCAAAAGAAGACGGAGAAGAACAACACGGATTAATTTGAGAAGTGTGGAAATAATTTAACAAGTAACACCTGAGTGGATCTTTATTATTAAGGGAGAGGTTTTGTACACACCCACCCACAACTAACAACCAGATAGTCACTTCCAATGGGCCCTTGAAAAACAAAAAACATGACAGTGTACATGGGCCATTTGTAATTACTCTAATTCAATTTTGGAATTTTACAAAAATGGGAGGAAACCGGAGCACCCATGCAGGGGAGAACATGCAAACTCTGCACAGAAAGATCCCGGCCCGGGATTCGAACCTGGAACCTTGTTGTGAGGTGACTGTGCTATCCACTACGCCACCCCATTTGTTAATTAACGTTTAATTAAATTTACAATTCATTAAAAATGTAAAATCAATGTACAAAATGATTTATCATAAACAGGCTTGAATGTCTATAGATTGAGGTTTTTGCACGCACGCACGCACGCACGCACGCACGCACACACGCGCACACGCGCACACGCGCACACACACACTGACACACACACACTGACACACACACGGTCACACGGTCACACACACACACACACACGGTCACACACACACGGTCACACACACACGGTCACACGGTCACACACACACACACACGGTCACAGGGGCTTACTGGGGAGGCACGCACTTTACAAAAATCAACCTACATAGTGTAAATAATTATAGAGAAAACCTTGATACGCCCGAGGCATCAGGCAACTAAAACATCAGTATTTGGGTCTGAACGTGATAATCACAACCTGGGAATCGAACCAGAGTCCTTATTATGGGGCAACCGTACTAACGCCCCCATACTGTCCTGGAAGGCATCTGACAAGGTTTTCTGCTACTTGAACACACCACAGCTTCATCACTGGCACAGAGGAATTTGTCCGTGAGAGCAGAACTGTTCTACTGCCCTGCTGATGCCCTTAAGACACTCACAAAGTTGATATAGAAACAGGGGAAGGATGGAGGGAGGAAGGGAAGAAAGGGAATACCATACACATCCCCAGGGTGAAGTTCAACCCGGTTCAATACGTCTAGAAATGGTAGAACTGGTAGAATTTTCTGGCACAATATCTCCACCTCAATGAAACGAAAGTTACGTTATCAGTACAGAGATAAAATGGTGGACAACGGACGTGAAGTACACACCAACACCCCCACCTGGACCATTATCTAACCACTAGCCTTGTGGTTAAGGTGTTGGACTAATACCAGAAAGACCAGGGTTCGATTCCCACCTTTACCAAGCAACTACTGTGGGCCCTTGAGCAAGGCCCTTAACCCACAATCTCTCAGTTGTGAAAAAGAGACCAAATGTAAGTCGCTCTGGATAAAAGCGTCTGCAAAATGCCAAATTGTAACTTCCAAATCAGAATTCATCACTTCATCTGGTCCAAAAATAAAAAAAAGATTCATTTGGTCCCGGTCCGGTGCAGCGCGGTGGTGTAGTGGTTAACGCACAGTGTGGTCACCTCACAGCAAGGTGGTCCTGTCTTTCTGTGCAGAGTTTGCATGTTCTTCCTGTGATTCAATGGGTTTCCTCCGGGTACTCCAGTTTCCTCCCACAGTCCAAAAACCCGTACATTAGGTTGCTTAGTGATTTGAAATTGCTCATAGGAGTGAGTGTATGTTTGTTCAGCTATGTTTGGCCCTGCAATGGACTGGCGACCTGTCCAGCATGTACCCTATGTGCGCTGGGGCTGGGATAGTCTCCTGAATGAATCATAACAAATGGACATCCGATATATTGCTAAGCTATTTCATTACACCTAGAAACTGTCTGCTGAATTGTTCACAAAAGATTCAGTAGAAACATTTCTATGACAAAAACATGGAATTCAGACAATAATGAAATACACTATATTGCCAAAGGTTTTTGGACAGCTGACCAACAGATCCATATGTGGTTCTTCTCCAAACTCATCTGGAAGCCCACAGTTGGTCTAGAATGTTTGTTGTAAGTTGTAGCATTACATTATTCCTTCAGTGGAACTAAGAGGCACCAACACTGTTCCAGTATGACAATGATCCTGAGCACAAAACCCCTGACCTCCATTATCCAATGCTGGATTATTATTAGAGTGAAAAAAAAAAAAAAAAAGACCAGTGTTCCACACAAAGTCCTGATCTTACCACCACTGAACCGCTTTGGGATGAACTGGAATGGTGACTGACCCTCCCCAGACCTCCTTACCTGACATTAGTGTCTGATCTCACTAATAC
>JAOTRA010084418.1:0-12540 GCA_026260255.1 Pseudolaguvia tuberculata | reverse complement strand
CAGCACACACAGACTCAGCACACACAGACTCAGCACACACAGAGAACAAAGCAGACAACTCCAGGGACACAAAAGGCGCACAGTCAGAAGTTTGTGGGATGAAGATGGTGAAGACACAGGCGCAGACGCTGACGGCTCAGATGCAGACGCTGACGGCTTAGATGCAGACGCTGACGGCTCAGATGCAGACGCTGAGGGCTCAGATGCAGACGCTGAGGGCTCAGATGCAGACGCTGAGGGCTCAGGCGCAGACGCTGAGGGCTCAGGCGCAGACGCTGAGGGCTCAGATGCAGACGCTGAGAGCTCAGATGCAGACGCTGAGGGCTCAGATGCAGATGCTGAGGGGCGTGGCACAGCCAGCTTCCTTACAGCGGGTATCTCTGTCACATGTTTAGCATGTTTTGCTGTACAAGATTTCGCCTGATGTTAATCATTTACAGCATTTGGTAAACGCTCTTAGCCAGAGCGATATCTTTTAAACTACCACTAGACATGTTTCAGAGCCATTTGGACAGGACTAGCTTTTCAGAAATATTTATATGTTTCACAGACATATATTCTGGGCACCATCAAGCTGCCAACGCTGGACCCTTGAGCAAGACCCTTAGCCTCCAATTGTTCTCCCGCTTGTACTACGATTTCCCACAGACGTCCACGGTCCAAAAACATGTACATTAGGTTGATTGGTGATTCAAAAATGTTCCTAAAAGTAAGTGTGCGTGTGTGTGTCTGTCTAAGTGTGGCTCGGTGATAAACTGCTGACCTGTCCAGGGTGTACCCCTGCCTCTTGCCCTATGTTCACTGTGATAGGGTCCAGCAGAATGAATGAATGAATGAATGAATGAAGATTCTGCTCTAAATATTTTTATTTAACATTTCCTCAATCATTTCACACCGAAACCTTGCCATTTCCATGACGTTAATTTACTATCTGTAGTCTACTGAAGGACACCATAATCAAATACGAACCGCGGCTTCAAGATTTAGATGTTTTTTTAAGGTGTTCAATGACACACAGATTAGTTCTGTCACCATGAAGGATTTCTGTCATCTTAATCTTCCTGAGATTCTAATACACACTGTGAATTTCCAACATTTCACTCCAGATTGGTTCTCCATCTTACCTTCACACAC
This sequence comes from Pseudolaguvia tuberculata, assembly GCA_026260255.1. NCBI lineage: Eukaryota > Metazoa > Chordata > Actinopteri > Siluriformes > Sisoridae > Pseudolaguvia > Pseudolaguvia tuberculata. Next base: position 11,406 of record JAOTRA010084418.1, on the reverse strand, counting down.
TGCTCACCAGATTGTGGCTGTGGAGTTTTGATCTGTCACATTTAAATTCACATTCACCACTCTCATTGATACGACTCAGCAATTGGGGGTTAAGGATCCTTCCCTTAGGATCCCTGCAGTGGCAGCTTAGTGGTGCTGGGAATCAGTCAGTTCAACGTTTTCATAATATTATTAATGAGATCGGATACTAATGTTGTAGCCTAGTAGTTAAGGTGTTTGACTAATACCAGAAAGACCGGGGTTCAAATCCCACCTCCACTAAGCAACCACTGCAGGGATCCTAAGGGAAGGATCCTTAACCCCCAATTGCTCAGTTGTAAAAAAAAAAAAAAAAAGGCCAAACTGTAACTGTTGTGGTGAGGAGCAGACAAGCAGAAGGAAAACGAAAAAGAGAAATGTTTGGATGATATGGAGATGGTAGAGCAGGAAGTGGATTAGTAAGGTGGAAGTGAGAACAGTAATTAAGAGAATGAAGAGTGGAAAGGCGTTCGCTTCAGATGACATTTCAGTAGAAGCGTGGAGATGTTTAGGAGAGATGGCAGTGGAGTTTCTGGATTTCTAAATTGTTTAACAGGATTTTGGAAGGTGAGAGGATGCCTGAGGAATGGAGGAGGAATGTTCTTGTATTGATTTTTAAGAATATTGAATAAGTGCAAACGTGCAGTAACTACAGGGGAATCAAGTTGATGAGTCACACCATGAAGTTAGGGGAAAGAGTAGTGGAAACCAGGCCGAGGGAAAAGGTGACCATCTGTGAGCAACAGTATGGTTTCATGACAAGGTAGAATACCACAGATGCAATCATTGCTTTGAGGATGTTGACTGAGAAGCATAGAGAAGACCAGCAGGAGTTGCATTGTCTGTTTGTGGATCTGAAGAAAGCGTACGACAGGGTTCCGAGAGAGGGGTTGTGATATTGTATGAGGAAGTCAGGTGTAGCAGAGAAGTATATGGGGCTGGTGCAGGACATGTATGAGGGCAGTGTGACAGCAGTGAGGTGTGCAGTAGTAATGTTGGAGTGGTTCAAGGTGAAAGTGGGATTGCATCTAGGATCATCTCTAAGCCCTATCTTGTTTGCAGTGGTGATGGACAGGTTGACAGATGACAGATTATATCAGAAGTCTGCATGGACGATGATGTTTGCGGATGATATTGTGATTTGTGGTGAGAGTAGGGGGCAGGTTGCAAAGAATCTGTAGAGGTGGAATTACTTGCTGGAGAGAAGGGGAATAAAAGTCAGCAGGAGTAAGACTGAGTGGCAGAAGTGATTTGTTATCAACGAGTCTTTGCAAGAGTAAAAGGGAAAGTTTGCAGTCTCACTATAGGACTGTTGTGAGACCTGCAATGTTGTACGGTTTAGAGACAGTGGCATTGTCAAAAAGACAGGAGGAGCTGGGGGAAAGACAGGAGGAGGAGCTGAAGGTGGCAGAGTTGAATATGTTGAGATTTTTATTGTAAGTGATGAGTATGGACAGGATTGGAAATTAGTTTATTAGAGGGACGGTGCATGTAGGATGTTTTGGAGACAAGGTGAAAAAGACTAGGTTGAGATGGTTTGGACATGTGCAGAAGAGGGACATGCAGTATATTGGTAGAAGAATGCTGAGGATGCAGGTGCCGGGCAGGAGTAAAAGAGGAAGACCAAGGAGGAGGTTTATGGATGTGGTGAGTGAAGTGAAGGTATGCAGGTAGTTTGGGTGAATGAGGCAGATGTAAAGGACAGGGTAGTGTGAAGAAGAGTGATCCGCTTTGGCAACCCCTAATGGGAGCAGCCGAAGTGCTAATAAGAAGAATAGCATTTTTCTTATTCAATTCTTCATTTCATTTATTTATAAGAAATAATATTCCCATAGGAGTGAGTGTGTGACCCTGATTTAGGGCACAAGTGGACTAGAAGATAAATGAATGAATGAACGCATGAAATGTTAACGTGCAGGGTATGATCTTTTTTATTACCTGACCAATCAGGTTGCAGCTAAGGAGTCACCTTGGCATCTTTCTTTCACTTTCTCACTTACATGCCTCTCTCTCTCTCTCTCCCTCTCTCTCTCTCTCTCTTTTTCTGTCCCGCAGATTATAGATAAAGAGGACTCACAGTTTATGACCAACTGCCCTCCCGCCGTCACAGAGAGCATTCCCAGGAGACGAACACGTATCCAAGTGTTCTGGACGGCGCCCCCTTCAGACAGTGGCTGTGTGATTCTCAAGTAATTGCTAATTTTCTTGCATTTTTGCAGATTTGCTCCTACCGTCCAAAAAAATTTACATTAGCTTGATTGGTGAGTCCAATACTCTAACCCTAACCCTAGTTTGTCTATGTGGATTTTTTAAATTATAATTCCAATAAAATGTATCATTTTAAACAGCACATTTTCTTTATTTAAGCAAACATAATGACTTATAAGTGTGTCATCAGCCATCTTGAATTTAATTTTGTTCAGCACCAGGTAGCCCTTCCTATCTTTCGCAGACTAAATAGACAAATTTGCGAGCATTGAATATCTAACGATCAACATTTAAGCACATAACATTCTCATAAAAAACTTGTACAGGTTAAGAGTGATGGAAGTGTTAAGCCTTGCCGGACTCTGCATGACGTTTTTTTAAACTTTTGGTCTCCTGCATATGATCACATTATAATTCAAAGTATAACTTAAACCTTTTGAGGACTATTCCAGAAAGCCTAACCCAGTTTTTTTAGTCTCTGTAGGAGTGTGTCATGATTAAGTGAGCACTAAGATTTTGAGGTATCAGCACTGATATTTTATCAGAATCAGAATATCATTAATTCTCTTTATGAGCGTCTTTGTCTTTGTGTTGTGATGTGGTCGGAACCGAGACTGAAAATTGTCCAGCCTATTGAAAGCAACCTCTTCAATGATCTTGCCTATAAAAAGGAGATCTGATGTCGATGTATAATTTCCTTATAAGGTGTTTCCCAGATTCCTTTGAATCCCCAGAACATCCAGAGCATCTGCTTTTACACAAATAAAAAAATATTGTGGGACATTAGAACTGTATGCTGTCAACAAAAGATGTTCATTAATTAATTAATTAATTCATTCATTCATTCAACTTTTTACCCACTTATTCCCTAATTCAGGGTCAGATGGGTTTGCTGCAGTCTCGCACATAGGGCGAGAGGCAGGGGGTAAACCCTGGACAGATTGCCTCTTCATCGCATGGGCCAAACATCGACGGACACAACCAGTCACACACACATTCACTCCTATTCATTCCCTATTGGGAACTACAAATCAACCTAATGTGTATGTTGTTGGACTGTAGGAGGAAACCGCCGTACCCAGAGGAAGCCCACGCAAGCGCATGAAGAACATACATTTCACACCCTCCTCTGTGATGAGCATCTCTGGCGCGCTGTGCAGCTGAGTCTCGTCACGCGCTGATTTCGCACGCTTTATAAGCCAGCAGTTTTTCTCCTAGGAGTGTTGGATCACTTTTTCCCTTTTTCTCCACGGTTTCGTTTTGTTCATGTCTGGCTCAAAGTTTTTTTGATCTCGTCTGATCTCGTAAGTTTTTGGTCTCGTCTGTCAAGTCAAGTAGGTTTTTGATCTCATCTAGAGAAACCTGTTTTTGGAAATGAAATCTCAATCTTGTTTGTTTATTTATTTTTATTATTTTATTTTATTTTTGTTATTAATAAAATGGACTATTTAAACCCGGCAATCCTGCGTTTGGGTGCGCTCCTTATCCCCGATTCTGCTCCCCCCTTCCTCTCTGACAGAATGATCCAACCAAGTTCGCACCCAGCGGATTGGTGGCAGCCCCCCCCGATCGCATTCCCGCGGAGATATGACGACACAAAGTGCCAGAAGTTTGTGCGGGAGTGCGCGGTGTTTTTTAAATCGCAGCCACACGCTTACACCACGCCCAGAAGCAAATGCGGCTGGTGTATTTGTGTTTCGATGCGACTTCCTCACCCCAGTGTAGGCCGCTGTCTTCTCTGGCCCACCCAGAGATGTGCCTGGTAAAGTCAGTGGTGGTCGAGAAGCGTCCGCCTGGCCGTTGAAGGTCGAGGAGCGTCCGCCTGGCCTGGAGGTGGTCAAGGAGCGTCTGCTTGTTCCGGAGGTGGTCGAGGAACGTCTGCCTGGTCCGGAGGTGGTCAAGGAACGTCTGCCTGGTCCGGAGGTGGTCGAAGAACGTCTGCCTGGTCCGGAGGTGGTCGAGGAGCGTCTGCATGGTCAAGGAGCGTCTGTCTGGTCCGGGGGTGGTCGAGGAGCATCTGCCTGGTCCGGAGGGGGTCAAGGAGCGTCTGTCTGGTCCAGTGGTGGTTGAGGAGCCTCGTTCTGTTCCTGTCACGGAGGCTAGGCAGCCTCGTTCTGTTCCTGTCGAGGAGGCCAGGGGGCCTCGTTCTGTTCCTGTCACGGAGGCTAAAAGGCCTCATTCTATTCCTGTCACGGAGGCTAGGAGGCCTCGTTCTGTTCCTGTCACAGAGGCTAGGAGGCCTCGTTCTGTTCCTGTCACGGAGGCTAGGAAGCCTCGTTCTGTTCCTGTCACTGAGGCTAAGGGGCCTTGTTTTGTTCCTGTCACGGAGGCTAGGGGTGCTCGTTCTGTTCTTGTCACGGAGGCTAGGGGGCCTTGTTCTGTTCCTATCACGGAGGCTAGGAAGCCTCGCCTCATTCCTACCCTTCCGGGGTATTGGTTCGTTCACGGACCTGGACCCCCATTATCCTTTCTATGTTTATCCGGCTGAGTACCTTTTTTTCTTTTCTCCTCATTGAGTAATTTTAGTTTTGCTTATAGCCTCAGCCTCAGGTTTCTTTTGTTCAGTGATTGTGTTTTGTCTCTAACCATCTGCCCTTCTCGTCCTACTCCTGTCCTCGTTCTCTTCTCCCTCTCTCGTTCTGGTTCTCGTCTCAGGTTCCCTCTCTCATCTCGGTTCTCTTCTCGTTCCCTCTTTTGTCCCTCTTTCCTCATCCCCTCATCTCGTTCTGGTTCTCGTCTCAGGTTCCTGTTCTTGTCTCGTTCCCTCTCTTGTCTCATTCTGGTTCTTGTCTCGGGTTCCCTATCTTGTCTCATTCTGGATCTCGTCTCAGGTTCCCTCATCTCGTTCTGGTTCTTGTCTCAGGTTCCCTCTCTCGTCTCGTTCTGGTTCTTGTCTCAGGCTCCCTCTCTCATCTCGTTCTGGTTCTCGTCTCAGGTTCCCTCTCTTGTCTTGTTCTGGTTCTCGTCTCAGGTTCCCGCTCACGTCTCGTTCTGGTTCTCGTCTCAGGTTCCCTCTCTCGTCTCGGTTCTCGTCTCGTTCCCTCTCTTCTCATTGTGGTTCTCGTCTCGTTTTTGTCTTGTCTCTTCTTGTCTGCCCTTCTCGTCCTGCTCCTGTCCTCGTTCTCGTCCTTCTCCCTCTCTCGCCCTGGTTCTCTTCTCAGTTTCCCTCTCTCGTCTCGTTCTGGTTCTCTTCTCAGGTTCCCTCTCTCGCCTCATTCTTGTTCCCGTCTCGGTTCCCTCTCTCACCTCATTCTGATTCTTGTTTCAGGTTCCCTCTCTCGTCTCTTTCTGGTTCTCGTCTCAGGTTCCCTCTCTCATCTCGGTTCTCGTCTCGTTCCCTCTCTTCTCATTGTGGTTTTCGTCTCAGGTTCCCTCTCTCGTCTCGTTCTTGTCTTGTCTCTTCTCGTCTGCCCTTCTCGTCCTGCTCCTGTCCTTGTTCTCGTCCTTTTCCCTCTCTTGCCCTGGATCTCTTTAGGTTCCCTCTCTTGTCTCGTTCTGGTTCTCTTCTCAGGTTCCCTCTCTCGCCTCATTCTTGTTCCCGTCTCGGTTCCCTCTCTCACCTTGTTCTGGTTCTCATCTCAGGTTCCCTCTCTCGTCTCGTTCTCGTTTCAGGTTGCCTTTCTTGTCCCCTTTCTCTCTCTCGCCTCGTTCTGGTTCTCGTCACCTCTCTCGTCTGTTTTTGTTCTTGGTTCTCGTCCCTGTCCTCAATTTGGTTCTCGTCTCATTCCCTCTCTCGTCCCCCTTTTCTCATTCCCTCTCGTCTCGTTCTGGTTCTCATATCAGGTTCCCTCTCTCGTCTCGGTCTGGCTCTGGTTCTCGTCTCGTCTGATTCTGGTTCTCGCCTCGTCTCGTGCTCTGGTTCTCGGATCATGCCCCTCTTTCTCCCAGAGGGCCCCCTTAGGAGAATGCCAGGAGGCGTTTATAGACGGAAGGGTACTGTCACACCCTCCTCTGTGATGAGCGCCTCCGGCTGCTGAGTCTCATTTAAAGTCTGATTTTGCACACTTTATAAGCCGGCATTTTTTCTCCTAGGGGTGTTGGATCATTTCGCTTTAGTTTTTAGATCTCGTCTGATCTCCTAAGTTTTTGGTCTCGTCTGTCAAGTCAAGTAGGTTTTTGATCTCATCTAGATAAGCCTGTTTTTGGAAACTAAATCTTGATCTTGTTTATTTATTTATTTATTTTTTCTCTTTGATATTAATAAAATGGACTATTTTAACCCGTCAATCCTGCGTTTGGGTGCACTCCTTATCCCCGATCCTGATTTCCCCTCCATTTCTGACAATGCAAACTCAGTACAGAAAGTTCCCCGGACCGGGAATCTTACCCGAGACCTTAACAAGAAAGTGACTTACCATCACCTTACAGCAAAAAGGCCCTGGGTTCGATTCCTTTGCATGGGTTTCCTCCAGTTACTGCGGTTTCCTCCAACAGTCCAAAAACGTGTACATTAGGTTGTTTGGTGACTCTACTTTGCCCATAGGAGTGAATGTTAGTGTGTGTGTTTGTTAATCTATGTGTGGCCCAACAATGGACTGGCAACCTGTGTACCCCTGCATCTCGCCCTATATGTGCTGGAATAGGCTTCAGCAGATCCTTGTGACCCTGAATTAGTGAATAAGCGGTTAGAAGATGAATGAATGAATAGTTAAACTTTTGTTTTCTATGTTTCAATTAAAAATAATAAATCGCAAATTCAATTCAGAGTTTGCATGTTCTCCCTGCGCTTGTGTGGGTTTCCTCAGAGTACTCCGGTTTACTCCCACAGTCCAAAAACATGCAGATTAGGTGAATTGTTGACTGTAAATTGTCCATAGGAGTGGATGTGTGTGTGAACGTGTCTATGTGTTGCCGTGAGATGGACTGGCGACCAGTCTCGCCCTATGTGTGCTGGGATAGGCAGCAAACCCCGCGACCCTGGATTCGGGAATAAGCAGGTAAGAAGATGAATGAATGAATGAATCGCAAATTCAATGAAGTGCTTGAGAAAATTATGACTGAAAGTTCAAAGCTGTACATCTGCACATTCCAGCTGTCAGCAATAACGCTTCTTCGACTTTGTCTGTTTAATCCCTTCATCCTTTCATTCTCACATTTATTTATATAGCTGACACATACCGAGGCGTCAGATTAAACCTGGCGGAAAAAAATCCTACGTCTGGATGACAAGAAAGTTCAGTCTGCATGTAGACATTTACACACCAACCACGCATCTGAGACCTGTACTCTTCCTGTGAGTGTGTGTGAGAGTGTGTGTGTGTCTCCGTCACTTCTATTGTCTAACGCGCTCACACTTCAACCACTTAGCAAATAATCCAGGTGAGTCAGGTTTTAATGAGATATCTCACTCACATAGGAACACATTCACACTCAAAGGCACACAGACACACACACACACACACACACACACACAGCAAAATCTCAGTAGGAAGCTGAAGAGCGCCAGTGAGCCTGATTACAGCTTAGCACTTAGAACGATCGTGTGAACTCACACTGATGCCCGAACAATGAAAATCCTCCATTGTGAGCATTTACATTATAAGAGCCTCCGTCCTCATTTTCTCAACACACAGCCTCCACCTACACTTTTCTTGTCTGTTTTTTTTCTTTTTCTTTTTCTTATTCTTCCTCTGTACTGGATATAATAAGAAGCTGTATCCCTGCTCGGCTCAGCCAGGTGGCTGTCACATTTCTCTCCATGTGTGAATAGGAAATATTTCCCTAACTCGGTATCCATACCCTTCAAAGTTGTACGGTTTTATTGTGCTTCTATTAAAAACATCTGCTTTGGCACTTGGAAACATCTGCTACTCAAAGATTTCCGTCACTCCTGCTCGGTGCAGATCTGGGCACCAGGCCAAAAGACCATGAAACGTGCTTGGCAGCAATGTGCAGCCATTAAATGTAAGTCCAATTACTTTTGGAAGTCGGCCAAGACTTTTCTGAGTCAAACTGTCAGTATCCATGGCTGTTACAGTAGAGGAAATAGGAAGGAAACGTGTTCGGTGGAGGGATTCTGTTATTTATTGTTTTATTTATATTGATGCTTACGCTTTGCAGTGCTGTGGCGTCATGGTAAGCGTTGTCGCCTCACAGCTTTCTGTGCAGAGTTTGCATGTTGTCCTTGATCTTGCATGGGTTTTCTCTGGGTTATTTGGTTTCCTCCCACAGTCCAAAAGCATTAGGTTAACTGGTAATCTAAAAGTGTGTGTGTTTGTTTGTGTGTGTGTGATTGTGTTTGTGTGTGAGTGTGTGTATGGTTGTTCATCTGTCTGGAAACCTGTGCATGGTGTACCCCTGCTTTTCACTCTATGTGTGCTGAGAAAGGCTCTAGCAGACCCATGTGACCCTGAATAAAAATAGGGAATAAACAGATTAGAACAGGGGTCAGGAACCTTTTTGACCTTTTTGAAAAAAATATTTGGAAATTTATTTCAGAAGGGACAAATAGCAAGCAAGAACAAACATTATCAGAAGCACTTCGTGATTGTTAATTATCTGCACACTGGCGCGTCGTCTTAAATAATGCGTCATCGCCCTGGCAACCAAATCCACGACGATGACTCTAAACAAGGGGGAAAGGCTATGTCTGATTCCTCACAGGACAATTGCTCATGCAGCTAACTGCAGCCCTGAACAGGACATGAGCAGTGGAAAATCGATGGATGGATTTAAACAAATAATAATATTTTATGTTTTATCAGAAAAGCCGAATTTCAGTGGTTAAGGTATTGGATCGCTAATAGATCTGGGTTCGATTTTCAGTGTTAACCACTACGCCACCGTGCCGCTCAAAGATTTCAGATTTGAGCAAATACAGAAATTTACAAAAAAAAAGAATGAATACCTGGAGAACTTGAAAAGACCACAGTATTATTCCAATAGAAAAGAGAAACAGATTTGCACCTTGAATCCCACAGTGTGGAAAACAAATTACAGATTTATTTTGTACTACTGGTGTGATGACTGCCGATTTCACACACATGGTCACCTTATGCTGTGCAAATCAGTGTCACATCAGCATCCTGTTAGAATATATAAATGTGTAATCGTAACAGACATAATACATAGAAAAAACTTGAAATAAAGGGGCCTGTACTTTTTACTAACAAATAAAATAAACATAAACCAAAAACAAATGTATTAATAGAAAGTTGTGCTACTTAAGCACGGTTTGTACTTCATCTTCTTTTTCACCTTTCGGCTGCTCCCGTTAGTGGTCACCACAGCGGAACGCTCTTCTCCACACTACCCTTGTCATCTTGTATACCTGCTTATTCCATAATTCACAGTAGGTCTGCTAGAGCCTATCTCAGCTCAATGAAAGATAGGAGGAGTCACTTTTTCCTATGGTCAATAGGAGAAGTCACTTATTCCAATGGTCAATTTAGAATCACCAGTCAACCTAAAGTACATGTTTTTGGACTGCTGGAGGAAACCGGACAACAAGAAAACACATGCACAGGCAGAATTTGGAAACTCGCAACAGGAAGGCCCCTGAGAAACCGGTTTATAGGTTTAAAGTGGGGGGGGGCTGTCTTAGTGTGCACAAATACACCTCTATACACTTGGGAACGTTTTGAACTTGCAGTCAGCCTACAATTCATGTCTTCTGATCTAGTAGAGGAAACAAGGGTATCTAGAGAAAGACTTTAAAGCTTGAAGAAAACTTTTCACTTTTAAGTAATATACGTGGAGCATCACACATGTTTTTTGGGGTGTAAGTCTGTTGCTTTACAAATGTGAGATCTTACATTTGAAAATATTATAATGTTACATATGAAAATATTAGAGCCAGATGCGTTTGCCGGATCTACTCTTCAGGGTAGACAGGATCTCTGAGGTAGTTTGGGTTCATGAGGAGCATATGTATTCCTCCTTTGTCCATTAAAAAGTTTGTCAGATTTGACCCTGGGGCACCAGTTTAGAGACAGCTGCTGGGAGATGGGGTGTGCTGAGGAGGACAGTTTTACTCTAATGCCTTCATAAATTTGCAGTTTGTGCAGTAAAAATGCTGAAATTCGCCATAGGAATAAAATCACTAACCTAAAATAAACAGGCACCTTTACTAGTAAACCATCTTTCAACCTTAAGAAGTACAGACATGCTGAATACTGAATCTGCTGAGTCAATACAGTATAAGGAGGTCAAATTTAGAATGGGTTGTGAAGCAATGCCACACAGACGGCTTGAAACAGTAGGGAAAACCTGGGAAAAGTATTATCATCTACTTGTACATTTTGGCAGGTGCTTTTCTCCACAGCAACTTTTACCTTTATCTGGTGCATGCAATCAACGAGTGGTTAGTCTTTTTTGCACAGTGAAATTAGTTTTTTCGCATACCCACGTCTAAGAAGTTGTGGTCAGAGCCCAGGGTCGACCATGATGCAGCACCCTTGAAGTAATGAGGGTTAGAGACCATTCTCAGCGGGTCTAACAGTGGTCAAGTAACTGTGGTCATGGGTTTGTATCCAGATCCTCTGATAAACAATCCAGAGCCTTAACCGTTTAAGGAGCCGCCGGTGGCAACTAGGTGATCCTTGGAATTGAGCATGATCTTTTGATCAGCATTCCAACATCATGAACAAAACTTCTCTAAAAATGTTATTCTGGCTGTGACTTTTGAAAGAAAATACTAATAAATCCTATAATTTAAATAATAGATTCATTCATTCTTGCCTGCTTATTTCCTAATTCGGGGTCACGGGGGTCTGCTGGCACCTATCCCAGCGCACATAGGGAGAAAGGCAGGGGTACACCCTGGACAGGTCGCCAGTCCATCTCAGGGCAACACACAGACAAACAACCATTCACACATACATTCACTCCTATGGGCAATTTAGAATCACCAATGTGCATGTTATTTTTGGACTGTGGGAGGAAACCAGCATACCCACGCAAGCGCGGGGAGAACATGCAAACTCCACACAGAAAGATCCCTGGCCTGGGAACTGAACCCGGGACTTTCTTGATTTGAGGCGACCGTGCTATCCACAACGCAACCGCACTGCCCTAAATAATAGATTTATTTTTATAATGATTATACTTGCCCTGAGATGGACTGGTGACCCGTCTAGGGTGTACCCTCGCCTCTCGCCCTATTTGTGCTGGGATAGGCGCAGCAGACCCCCGTGACCCCGGATTCGGGAATAAGCAGGTAAGAAGATGAATGAATGAATG
>JAOTRA010084392.1:0-12542 GCA_026260255.1 Pseudolaguvia tuberculata | reverse complement strand
GATAATATTACTAAAATAGTATTCTTTCACCTTAGGAATATCGCTAATATTAGGAATATTCTGCCATTAAATGATGCGGAAAAACTAGTCCATGCCTTCATCATGTCCAGGCTGAACTATTGTAACGCTCTGCTTTCTGGATGTCCAACAAAGCTTAGAAATAAACTTTAGTTAGTTCAGAACGCAGCAGCGAGATTCCTTACTAGGACCAAGAGATGCGAACACATCACCCCTGTTCTATCCACACTTCTATCCCAGCGCACATAGGGCGAGTGGCAAAGGTACACCCTGGAAAGGTCGCCAGTCCATCGCAGGCTACATATAGACAAACAACCACTCACACACATTCACTCCTATGGGCAATTTAGAATCACCAATCGATTGGACTGTGGGAGGAAACCGGAGAACCTGGAGGAAACCCACGCAAGTGCGAGGAGAACATGCAAACTTTGCACAGAAAGATCCCCGGCCCGAGACCTTCTTGTTGTGAGGCAACCATGCTATCCACTGCGCCACCGCGCCACCCATGTGTAGTAATTTCTGTTGCTAATATAAGACAAATATGCTGAATACAGATTGTCATTGAGATAATAAGAGATCTATGAAAATACTGTGCAGATGCAGAAGGACATCAATCTGATGTTAGCCACCAAAAAGAATCCAGATGGACAGAATGAAACCAAACGAAAATAACAAGTCCTATTTATCTAATTGAACCTCAAGGTAAGCTGGCAAACAGGTTTGTCTCCAGGTGTGGTGTACGTAGTCGCTTACCGGATACCAAATTAGTCTGGCTTTCTTACTTTTTTGTGACCTTTTTACCTTCAGAAAGATGCAGAAGTTTTGAATGACATCATTGGTGACCATTGGTCATTTTCCTTTTTTTTCTATCAAAAAAATCTGAAATAAAGATGGACAATGCGACCATGCTGAATGGATCAGTACAGCTGGTTAAACAGGACCTTTGCCTGTTCACAGTGTGGGGTGGTGGTGGGAGGGGGGGGGTTTAAACACCCACCACAAGCAGAAAGAATACTGAACACCTGCAATGAAGAAGTACGGCTCAATATTGACCCCTGCTGTTTATGTAGTAAGAACAGGGACAATATATTATAAAGGAGTTTTGCTTAACCAATGACAGCAGAAACCATGCGGGTTTGTAATACAGTACTACATCATTTGGTCAAAAGTTTGTGGACACCACTCTCAAATCATCGTCTTTCAGATAAACTAAATTAGGAAGAAAATAGCTGTCTAGTTTGTGTTAATATATTCCATTCCATTCATTCATCTTTTAACCCGCTTACTTCCTAATTCAGGGTCACGGGGGTCTGCTGGAGCCTAGCCCAGCACACATAAGGCGGTATGGTTAGTTTATGGCACATGGTATATGCATATTATTAAATGACTATATCCCAAAGCCTGCATTTCTTGATGCCGGGTTCCGATTTTGTGACTATATCCAAAAAATTTAATCTTTTAAAACCTATTTCTCAAATCTGCATTTAAACTATATACAGCCAAATAGTCCAAAGTAGATGTAATGACCAGAAAAGGAAGGAAAACGGTGCAATAATCCATGGACGCAATAGTCCAACACAAAATAGTTAGATCAGCATTTTTTTACTAGCATTCATTGATAAGTAGAGAGTCCCGGGTTTGATTACCAGGCCGGGAAGCTTTCTGTGTAGAATTTGCATGTTTTTCCAATGCTTGTGCGGGTTTCCATCGGGTATTCCAGTTTCCTCCTACCATCCTCACTGGTTAGACAGATGAATGAATGAATACAATTTTAGGATGAACTGGATCAGTGAATGAACATTAGCTTTCTTACAAATATAATGCATTACAAAGATGGCGCAGTTGCTGTTTAAATAATAAAAAAAAAATGAAGTTGAACTACTGTAAGATTATTTCATACACTTAATTTCCTTTTATGTTATATCAAAATAAATGGTACTATATTAATCTACATTTAATTTTTATACATGTGTACCCAACATGCACAGGTTATTTCCTTAGGGGGTGGAGTTGGGGGTGGGGTAGAGACTCATTGCTATTCCTTGTGCAGGTGGTTTGCACAATGGTCTGCCATCACCGTGACAGTCAGAAATGTTTGGTACTGGACCAGGAAGCCTGTCTGTTTAATATGCAGATTTATGTGCGCTGTAATTAATTTGCAATTATCCCTTGATTGATATACTGGTACATCCTGAAGCAAACAGCGTCTATAATTATTTCCCATCAGGTGATTTTCGGTGTCGTTCTAGAACAATAAACAGACTCTTGCTTGTATATATTTTTCAATATGACGTCCGATTTCACGGTAATCTGATAAAACACTTAAGATATTTATTTTTCACATCTTAACGTAAGCACAGTTCATTTTATTCGCTAATTTAAAAAAAAAAAAAACAACTGCAAAAGCAGAACGTATCCCATTACAATCCACCAAAATATGGAACAAGTCTTGGTAGACACGCTTATACTTTGCGCATCCGTTTCTTTGGCCGTTGGTTGAAAGGCGATGTGCCTATTAGCGAGTCCGGAGACTGAGAGCCGTAGCTGGCATCTGAACCGCCGGGAGATGGGGCTGTTCCGGCATCACTCATGGTGGACATAGGGCCATCCTCAAAAACGTCACTTGTGAGGACGCCGTGGCCCGAAACCTGGCCTTCCTCACTATCCTGCGGTTCCATTTTTACTTGTTGCAGTTGCCATAAGGGGGAGCCATTTCCTGCTGCACCTGATACATGAAACAAAATCAGATCAGGAAACAAAAATAGTTTGAAACGATTCCACGTATATTTACACTTATGGCATTTGCCCTTATCCAGAGCGACATCTCTTTAGTGCAGAGGTCAAGGTGTTGGGTTACTAATCAAAGGATCAGAGTTTGATTCCTAGAATCACCAGTTACTACTGCTGGGCCCCCAAGCAAGGCCCTCAACCCCCAATTGCTCAGTTCTACAAAAGGGATAACCATCTAGATAACGGCATCTACCAAATGCTGTCCTGTGGTGAATAGATTACCAGAGTACGTACATCAGGTTTGCATTGACATCGAGTTCAGGTTCTGCAACCATATAACTATATAATATTCATTCATTCTTCTTACCCGCTTATTCCCGAATCCGGGGTCACGCTGCGCCTGTCCCAGCACACATAGGGAGAGAGGCGGGGGTACATCCTGGACGGGTCGCCAGTCCATCTCAGGACAACACATAGACAAACAACCATTCAAACACACATTCCCTCCTATGGACAATTTACAATCCACCAATCCACCTAATCTGCATGTTTTTGGACTGTGGGAGGAAACCGGAGCACCCGGAGGAAACCCACGCAAGCAAGGGGAGAACATGCAAACTCCTCACAGAAAGATCCCGATTCGAACCCGGGACCTTCTAGGCAACTGTGCTATCCACTATGCCACTGCGCCGCCCATACTATATAATATAAACAATATTATTTTATATACTGTTATACTGGGGAGAACTCTGCACAGAAACACCCCTTGTCCAGAAATCCAACCCGGGACCTTGTTGCTGTGAGGTGACTGTGCTGACCACTATGCCACTGCGCCGCCCACGCTTACATTGTCTTAAATGATTTGCAACACGCATATAAAGATTATAAACACACAAGTATTTGTTTAGGATTTCATGACCCCTTAAGCGTCCTTATCTATTACCAGCGTACAAGATCATTAAACAGGAAAGCAAGTAGCAGCACCTGCCTACAAATCCACAGAGACTAGTCACAAAAAATTCCTTAGAGATGAGACAGAAAAATGAACATGTGGCTGATTTCACAGTGTAACACACCCAGAAGTAGGGTAATTACCACCCAGGTCTCCGTGTTCATTTAATCCTGTCACTGTAGCGACTCAGTAACTTTTATTTTTAGATAAGTGAGTTCTGCATGGTCATGGTTTTTCCTAGTTCCTCCCTGAAAAAAGTTAATTACACAGTCATCCATCTGTAGTGTTTATTTTAGTTCTGCCTGGATGTACAGTTCCTTTTTTTCCATCCTTGTTCCACAAAAATCATTTAGTCAACATGTTCGTATAGATTTTACTCCTGATGCAAAACTCCTATTTTATTCAAGCTTTAGACGGGTGCCAAGAATTAACCCCTGAGGGATTCCAGCCTGGGAATTTAACCCATGTTGTGGTTAGCCACCAAAGACTGTTGTTCTGCTTTTTACATATTTTGAATTGTAATATTACTGAACCAGGCAGCACAATGGCACAGTGATTAGCATGATCGCCTCAGGTTTGATTCCCAGGTTGAAGGTTTTCTGTGAGGAATGGGCATGTTCTCCCCACGCAATCTCTGGCTACTCCGGTTTCTTTGGAGAATCCAAAGACGTATATTAGGTTGATTATTCTAAATTGCCCATAGGAGTGTGTGTGTGTGTGTGGTTGTCGTATATGTGTGGCCATGCAATGGACTAGTGACCTGTCCAGAGTGTACCCATGGATGGCACCCTATGTGAGCTGGTATAGGCTCCAGCAGACCTTGGGGACCACGAATTAGGGAATAAGCAGGTTACAAGATGCATGAATGAATGAATGAATGAAACGACACTTTAACGGTCCATTTCCATATCTCTTAAATTTCTGCAAAGTACATGTGACAGGAACCGACCAATCATCTTCCTTTATGCTAAAACGACAGCAGAAAATTGTAGTGTATCTATAATTATATATACACATACATGTAGTGTATCCGAGACCATGGTTCTAAGTCGGAAAAGGATGGCTTGCCACCTTCAGGTTGGTGGTTTGATCTTGCCTCAAGTGGAGGAGTTTAAGTATCTCAAGATCTTGTTCACGAGTGATTGAAGAATGGATCGAGAGATTGACAGTAGGATTGGTGCATCTTCTGCAGTAATGCGGTCAATGTACCGATCAGTCGTGGTGAAGAAATTAGTTTCCTCTGCAAGGTGGCTGGGCTATCCTTTAGAGATAGGGTGAGGAGCTCTGTCACCCGGGAGGAGCTCAGAGTAGAGCCGCTGCTCCTCTGCATCGAGAAAAGCCAGCTGAGGTGGTTTGGCCATCTGTCACAGATGCCTCCTGGACGCCTCCCAGCAGAGGTTGTTTCGGGCATGTCCTGCCGGGAGGAGGCCCCGAGGAAGACCCAGGACTCAATGGAGGGACTGTGTCTCTCGGCTGGCCTGGGAACGCCTCGGTGTCTGGGGAGAGTGATGTGAGGGATGAGCATCCCTGCTTGGACTCTTGTCCCTGCGACCCAGTCCCAGATAAGCGGTCAGAAAATGAATGAATGAATGAATGAATGAATCTTGTAGCAGAGTAACAGCAAAGGTTTTTTTAATGATGAAAATCCATAGCTGAAATGTTCCTGTTATAATAAAGAGCGAGCTAACAGACTTCCTACTTTTACAGCAATTAGCAACCTACATTCATCTTTTTGATTTTATATAACTGAGCAATTGGGGTTAGGGGCCATGCTTAGTGGCCCAACAGTAGTAACATGATGATGCTGGGAATCAAACCGTGATCTTCCAATAAGCAGCCCAATATTTTACTACCACTTCGCCCTAACATTTCGCTAGTGAGTAGCTCCTTGGGCTCTAGTGTAGCGGATTGAAAATAGTCTCACAAACAAATAAAGATTTGCATAAAATAAAAAAGTTGTATCTTTATTACCTGAGGTATGAGGCGAGTGTCCATCCTCCAATCCACCGGTCAATCTCTCACTCAACATCCCCAGAACGCCAGCAGCCATGGCTTGCTCTGTTGAAGTCATCACTCCCTCAGCTTCCTCATTCAGACTGAAGGGAAGATCACTAAAAGGTTCCTCTTTTACTTTGAGTGGATTGGAATCCTCCAGAGCTTTCTCAGGGTTTACCAGTCTTTCGTATTCTACTGAAAGCTCCTTGCTGACCTGCAAGTGAAAGACAGAGTGATGTACAGAAACGGCATTAGGTTCTAGTAACTAAATATTCAGCCTGCAAGCCAAATAATTTTTTCAAGATATTTTTGCATTTATTGATAGGACAGAGGGATGAAAATAGTAGAGACAACACAGAGAAAGAGAGAGAGAGAGAGAGAGAGAGAGAGAGAGAGAGAGAGAGAGAGATGTGATTGGGAAATAATGTTATTATAAAATTATTTTAATTTATGTATGTTGTAATCATGAATTTTATTGGAGCGTCTATATAAAAATGACTTATTTTTGGAACAATAGATTAACTGCTAATTGGAAGAAATCATTTGTAATTTCTTCTGTAATTTTGTATTTATTTCTTTAAAGTAGGTTGCAAACCTTAAAAAAAAAATTTTATCACTAGCGCTGGGGTTTTATTAGGTCAATGCACGGGTATCCACATGGGTTCAATTCCACCTCAGGTCTTTTTCAGCTCCCCTTTCCACCATCTGTCCAATTAATAAAAAATTATAAGAAATTATTCTCTGAATAATACCTGTAATATGTACTACTATTAATATTCTATTACTTTTCTATATTTAAATGTCTTTTAGAGAAGAAAAAAGGCCGTATAAATTTATTCTATAGGAACAAGGCATAAAAAAAGGATAAAAAAATTTGACATCCATTTCTCCATTTAATAGAATAAGCAACATCTGCATAATCCATGCATTAAAGAACATACTTTTATTCTTTATATAGGTTTATTGTGTGTTTCAATTTGCACTCATTCTGCACATTAAACACTAAAAAGAATCTTTCAAAATCTTTTAATCATTAACTAAGGTCAGAATTTCTTGTACCTTCAGCCAATAAATTCCGGTTCTAATTTTCGGTCAAAAGTCAGCTCATGATGTTAGTGCGTCTTACCTGAAGCATGTAGCTGTGGTAATCTTTAATGCGAACCTGCCAAAAGCGCTGCAGAGCCAGCACACTGCCAATACCAACTTCGTGGAAGACCTGCTCCATCACATCAGGAAATGGAGTAGAGCCAAGACGGGCTTCACGGTCCACGGCCACTCGCAGCAGCTGAGTCAGGCGCAGATAATGCTCATGCACCATATCAGTCAGGGTCTCCAACACACTTTCCATCGCTGACTCGAATCCTGCGTGTGCCAACATGGTAGCAATTGACTGGTATAGGAGCTGACGGCATGAAGGCCAGCTCAACTCCGTCACTGGCTCGCCTTCACCTCTGAAAGCGTGACAAATAAAGGGAAAAGACACTTTGGAAAAAAGTCATTGTCTTTGTTTGATTATCCTTAAAGCGCAATATTCATTCATTCGTTCGTTCGTTCGTTCATTCACTCATTTTACCCGCTTAATCCCTAATTCGAGGTTCAGAAGGGTCTGCTGGAGCCTATTCCAGCGCACATAGGGCAAGAGGCAGGGGTACACCCTAGACAGGTCATCAGTCCAATGCAGGGCCACACATAGATAAACAACCATTCACACACACATTCCCTCCTATGGACAATTTAGAATCACCAATTGACCTAATGTACATGTTTTGGTACTGTGGGAGGAAACCAGAGTAACAGGAGGAAACCCTCGTAAGCACGGGGAGTACATGCAAACTCCGCACAGAAAGATACCCGGCCTGGAAATCAAACCCGGAACCTTCTTGTTGTGAGGCGACCGTGCTAACCACTGCGCCAAGCCGGATATTATGCAATATAAAGTTTTCATGTGACTTCTTGCATTACTCATTTATTCATTCATCTTCTAAATTATTTAATCCCTTATTCAGAGCCACAGGGTTTGCTGAAGCTTATTTAGTTACAGAACGATTTACATGTTGTCTCTTTCTTTACAACTGAGCAATTGTGAGTTAAGGGCCTTGCTTAAGGGCCCACAGAGGTTGCTTGGAGAGGTGGGATTCAAACCCCGGTATTTCTGGTATTAGTCCAACACCTTAACCACTAGGCTACCACTTCCCACAATTATTCCAGCATACATAAGGCAAAAGGAGTGGTACACTCTGGACAGGTCCCCAGTTCAATGCATGCATACACACACACACACACACACACACACACACACACACACACACACACACACACACACACACACGTGCACACACATACACACAAATTAGAATCACCCAATCAACCTGTTTTTTGTTTTTGGACTATGGAAGGAAACAGGAGTACCCGGGAAAAAGTTGCAAACACAGCACAGAAAGATCCCTTTGTGCTGGAATCGAACACGGGATCATCTTGTTATGAGGCGACCACTATGCCAACGCCTCTTCTTAAATTAAAGATCTTTTATTTTATTATATGTTGCATGCATATAGTGATAACTTTCAGATTGACTTATTATTATTCATTCATTCATTCATTCATTCATTCATTCATTCATCTTCTATACCTACTTCTGCTGGAGCCTATCCCAGATCTCTGATGGGTGAAAGGCAGCGGGAGTACACCCGGGGCATCAATCCATCACAGGGCCACACACACTCACACTCACTCCTAAAAGCAAATTAGAATCAATCTATTGCAAATATTTTTGGATTGTGAGAGGAAACCAGATTACCCAGAATAACCCATTCTTTTATTTTATCTTAGAAATGACAGCCTATGGGACAAATAAACTGTATTTACTTGTAAAAGTCGCTCTCTGGGTCGCTGTGCCGCAGCTGGAACAACTCACGAGGTACTTTGCTGTCCAGTGGCAGCAGATCATCCGGTGCTGCCGGTGTGACTGGCCGCGGCGGTAGTGAATCCGTATCTTCTGGTTTGATTAGACCCTGAGTTTCAGACCCTACGCCAGGGGTTTGCTGACCCAGCTGTGCTGCTGTGATTAGGCTGCGGAGGCGTCGAACATGCTGGCACAGCTGCACTGTATGGATTGTAAGACTGCATGGCTCGGAGGGTATGTCCAGCATAGTGGTGGGCCGGGGACGCCGTGCCGAGGGCTGGTGCAGAGGAGGGTCTTGCATCTCAACCTGGCGAAATTCACGCTGCAGGAGATCAAAGGAGCTGCGGCCAGGAGGGGCAGAGGCCACTGGAAGTTCACCCCAATACTGCATCATCTTTAGTGTGTCAGAAATCCTTTAATAATAGATCTGAAAGAGAACGATATGGTTTATTTAATACAAACCTGGCAGAAAACATAGCACACCTGTAAGACTGAACTTTTTTACCATTAAAAACACCACACAGCTTTTATTCTTATATTTAAGGATTATTCTTAAATTCAAATGATTACAAACTGATGATTTCCTTTTTCTAGCACAATATTCCAATTTATCACCTGCTGTCTGGGTGAATAAGACATTTTTAATTGTGGAAATCAAAAATACTTTAGTAAACTAATATAAATTTTTAAAAAGTATCCCATAAATAATAATTGTAAGATTAATCATATGTTCCGGGTACTCCGGTTTCCTCCCATGTACTTTAGGTTGCTTGGTGATTCTAAATTGCCAATAGGAGTGAATGTGTGTGTGAGTGGTTGTTCGTCTATGTGTGGCCCTGTGATGGACTGGCGAACTGTCGAGGGTGTACCCGCGCCTCTCGCCCTATGTGCGCTGGGATAGGCACCAGCAGACCCCATACCTCTAAATTATGGAATAAGCAGATTAAAAAATGAATGAATGAATATTAATCACACTTACGTCAGCATTAATGGTGTAGATGTTCGCAGTGTTACGCTGATTACTAACCAGATCATCTAATTATCTGGTTTTATCAATAAAATACAATATACGGATTAGTAAAAAATTTTGTAGGATTAGTAACAATTACCCATAAATTGCCAAAACAATGCAAAATCGATGTTTATATAAATTTAATAACTCCAAACAAACGCAGACTAGGCGCACTAGAGGCGTGCGCATATAAATGCTTCCGTGTCGCTAAAAGGAAAGCTAGGATTAATTCCGATAATGTTAGAATGCTGTATATAATATTTGATGCTGTAATGCTGTGTATAATAATTGATGCTATATATTACTATCTATTTATTATTTTAATTGAATTAAACCATTTTAATTTTATCTACATGAAATCTTTTTTACAATATAACCCACCAAAGTTTTTAAGAGAATAAACACGGACGACTATTATCGACGCACCAAACAAAAATGGCGGATACCTTGGACGCAACGTTAGAGTCGGATGGTTGTTTAACCACAATATCCGAAACGGAGATTGAAAAATCAGCCGAGAAAGAAGAAGAAAAAGAAATGAATCAGGAATGCGCAGCTATGATCGAGGATCCGTTTAAGAAACCGGCTATTTTCGCGGCGCCGTCTGTAGCATTAAAGAAGAGTAGAAGTGTCCAGAAGCTCTCGCCTGAATCTGACAGCATCATTATCCCATCATTAGATGGACAGGAACCGCCTAAGGAACACTCAGTAAAGGATGACCAGTTCATTAATTCTGATCCTGAACGTCCACTCCAAACTTCTGTAACTGAACAGCCTGTTATGAAAGAAAAGCAGGTCCATGCTTCAGTGATTAATTCCAAAAAAACAGCTACCAAAGTTCCACCAAGTGGTAAATTTCCTCCTGTTCCATACACAGAGCCTCCATGGGCCGGTGTTCCAGACGTTCCATTTACATTTGAGCTACTTAAAAATGGTGCCATCTTGGACACTGTGCCTCTCAGCCAGCAGAGTTATTTCATAGTGGGACGCTTACCTGTATGTGATATCTCTCTGGAACATCCCTCCATCTCACGCTATCATGCTATAGTGCAGTATCGTGGAAAGACAGGAGATAGTGGTGTTGTGGGAGAAGAACATGGGTTCTACATCTACGACCTAGGGAGTACACATGGTACCTGCTTAAACAAGAACAAGGTACCACCAAAAACGTACATAAGACTGCACGTGGGCCACGTTGTGAAGTTTGGAGGAAGCACAAGACTCTTCATTCTCCAGGTTAATGTCATGTTTTAAAGTATATGTTGACCTTAAAGGAATGATTTTTTTTTTTTAATGTCTGCTCTCTGGCCAGGGTCCTGAATCAGATGAAGAAGCTGAATCAGAGCTGACGGTTACAGAGCTGAGAGAGAAAGCGAGAAAGCAGCGAGAAGATCTGGAGAAGAGAATGATGGGAGATGGTTATGATGATGATGATGATGATAATGAAGAGAGCAATGACAATGAGGAGAAGAATGAAGAAAGCATTGCTCATAGAAAAAGTGCTGCAGTAGATCGGGGTTGCTCGTGGGGAATGGGTAATGCTGCTATTTAATTATTATTGTAAGGTTGCCACTGTCGCCTCAAAACAAGAAGATCCCTGGTTCGATTCCAGAGAAAGCGGTCTTTCTGTGCAAAGTTTGCATTTTCTCCGGGTACTCTGGTTTCCTCCTACAGTCCAAAAACATTTACATTAGATTGATTGGTAATTCTAAATTGTCCATAGGAGTGAACGTGTGAGTGAGTGGTTGTTTGTCTGTGTTCCTTCGATGGACTGGCGACATGTCCAGGGTGTACCCGTGCCTCTTTGTTTTTTAAGCGTGGATTTGAAATTTGCAGGCTATTAATAAGGCTTGGAACATGTCTTTGTGGAGCTCTAGTGCTTTGTGCACAGGGATATTGTCATGCTGGAACATTGTTTGGGGCACTTTAAACACTTTAAGACATTCATTTAAATCTGTGCTTCCAGATTTGGAAATTTCTAAGAGGCTGCCATTACATTATAATATATATTTTTTTATTATTACTTTATCTGTCAAATAAACAGGAGAGGATGCAGAGCCAGAGGAGGACGAGAACGAAGAGAATCCATTTGCCACAGAGTTTCAAGAGGACCAGGAAGCAGCCTATTTGAAAGATCCTAAAAAGGCTCTGCAAGGGTTCTACGATCGAGAAGGTAGACTATATTAACAATTTAGTTTTAGGTGGTTTTTATTTATATATATATATATATAATTTTATTTTTTATGTTTTCAGGTGAAGAACTGGAGTTTGAATATGACGACAAAGGACATGGCACCTGGCTGTGTAGAATCAAGTAACAAATAAAGTTCTGCTTTTTAGTGTAATACAGTTTATACCCTGAAATTTGGGTAGATAAGATTAAGGGATAAGATAAAGAAAGGAAATGTACAGTATGGGAGGAATGAAGGAAGTGAAGAGACAAGATAAGATGAGGGCAGAAGCGTGACAGGAAGAATAAAGGAAAAATAGAGAATGAGTGATGATAAAGAAAGAGAGGGGAGGGAAAGAATGATAAGATGAGAATAGAACAGATAGTATATAAACGATAAAGAAAGTAATAAGGACTAAATGATAGATCTATTAGTTGCTAAGATGGGGAAGAGATGGAAAGATAAGGGAAGGGATGAGAAATATAACATAAAATTTTATTAATCACTAAAGAGAAGCTTTTTGTTTAAACTGCTTACAAAAGAAAATAATAATATTGCACATTTGTAGTTTAATAGTGGTTGCCACACCTGCGTGGGTTTTCTCCGGGTACCCCCAGTTTCTTCCCACAGTCCAAATGCATGTGCATTAGTTTGATTGGTCTATTGTGTATTTGTGTGTGTATTTGTGTGTATTTGTGTGTATTTGTGTGTGTGTGTGTGTGTGTGTGTGTGTGTGTGTGTGTGTGTGTGTGTGTGTGT
>JAOTRA010084383.1:0-11115 GCA_026260255.1 Pseudolaguvia tuberculata | reverse complement strand
AGAATTAGTTTTCCATTATAATCAATATTGCCCGCTTTTAAAATATATTAACAAATGGTCAATAAATATTTTGAATGATGAAAGTGTGAAGTGGTAGCCTAGTGGTTAAGGTGTTGGACTAATACCAGAAAGGCGGGATTTCGATTCCCACCTCCACCAAGCAACCCCTGTGGGCCCTTGAGCAAGACCCTTAACCCACAATTGTTCTGTTGTAAAAAAGAGACCAAATGTAAGTCCATCTGGAAAAAGAGCGTCTGCCAAATGCGAAACTTTAACTGTAAATAATGAGTTATAGTATGAGTATGAGAAAAGTGTATATTTGTGCTGTGTGTAGTACTTACAAACACTGGTTCCCTTTCAGGAATTCGATGCTTTGGGATGCCCTTTTATAACCTTTACTCTGACACAGAGTAATATGTAAGCATGAGTTGCAGCATGATTTTGTAAGCTCCTTTTCTTCAATGAATGTGTGCAAAGGGAAAATGGTGTTCCTACTGATTATTTCCTCCATCACGAAGACTGCCAATATCTAGGCACTGTCATGTTTGGACTTTGCCCCAGGTATAGTAAAAGCCTTCACAAACCTCCCACGTACCTTCCCGAGAAAAGCTACAATTTTACGTGAATAAAGTTACAGCAGGAGGCAAAGCGTTTTCATATAATTCCCCAAAGGTATGGAATAGTCTACCAGTTTTTGTCCAAGAATCAGGAACACTCCGGGGATTCATTTTGAGTATTATGGTGATCTGATGCTGTTTGGATGCTGTCCTTCACACTCTCAACGATCACTCAGTTGTCTTCAGTGGTGGTCTGGTTGCCATATCAGGGATCCCTCATGTCTGTGCCTCCCTCTGGTTCTCCTTTTACTTAGGCTGTGCTAGTTAGTTTTGCCAAAATTCCTTTCTGTACTGAACTCTCAGTGTCTTACAACATCAATACCATTTATACAGTATATAACCTCCTCCTCCTACTCCCCTTCTTCTGTCTAGGTGTACAAGCCACCTCACCGCGCTGGAACTGGAGCGTCGTAAATGTGGTCGTCACATTCGATGACGATTCAGAATGAATCCATTTCCAGCCATTCAGAACTGTTTATACACACATACACACTCATACATTAATTTCTGTTCAACCCAAATGAGTATGGGTTCCCTGTTGAGTCTGGCCAATTTTTCCTTGCCACCATTGCTCCCTGCTTGCTCATCAGGCAAACTATCAGGATTATCATTCATTCTGTAAAGCTGCTTTGAGGCAATGACTGTTGTAAATAGTGCTATACAAATAAAATTGAATTAAATTGAATTGAAATTTCTGTACCCAGTTCGAGCACTGGGTAAATACATCCACAGAGCTGCTCCATTTTTCCGTCTAAGGACACTGGCGTTTCAGCTCCAGAAGCGCTCAGCGCACACTTTACATAGGGTATGGTGGACTCCAAGTCCTTGGGCATTGGATTGGGTTAACCCGATAAAATTCCAAAGCAGCATGTTATTTCCTTGAGAAACCATTGCTACATGCTTAACTTGAAGATGATCTCGCTAATGTGAGTGAATGAACCCAAATCTGCTCAGTCATGCAATATAATCTAGTTTCCCTTAAGTGTAGAGGTTGATATGAAAAAAAGAGTTAAGATAAAGCTGGAATAATACGAAAAACACATGACTATATAACGAAAAAAGATATAGTTAGATTATACAAGAAAATAAATGCTTATTGATATTTTTGTCATTTTGATGTATGTAGCACTTAAAAATGTTTACTACTATATTGATCTTTAAACACTCTAGGTCACTAGACAAATGTAAATACACGGGTGTCGTCTAGTTCTTAGAAAAGAGTTTAGGTTAAAGGCCTCTTGATTGATTACTGTTACATGTTTGATTTATTAGCTCCTATAATAAACCATAAAATCTGACTTGCTTATAAGAAGTCGCTTTTCTTTGCACATCTTAATTAGCTTGGGTCGGAGCGCAGGTTCTGTCATAATACGCCACCCTTGGCGCATGAGCGTGTATTGCTCTCAGGGGCCTAACAGTGGCTGCTTGGTGGTAGCAGAGCCTGATCCTTGATCCTTCCATCAATGTTAACTGCTTTATCCATTTGAGCAACCACATTGAACACATAGTGTAATAATCGTCCACCACTTTTTGTCACAATTGCGTGTTTTTTCTAAACGTTTTGCATAAATATCGTGCAAATGCAAGTTTATATGTATATACCAGTTGCAATACTCTTGAAACAAAGCAATCAGGCACAATACAATAGCTATTAAAATAAAATATGGACACAATAGATGCTTTGAACAGCTACGTTAATAGGAACGTCTATACAACTGTACTTCATTCATTCATCCATCCATTTTCTAACCCTTTTATTCCCTAATTTAGTGTTACTGAGGTATGCTGGAGCCTATCCCAATGCACATGGGGCAAGCGGCAGGGATAACCCCTGGACAGGTCGCTAGACTATTGCTGGGCCACACAGACAAACAACCACACACACATGCTCAGTCCTATGGACAATTTAGAGTCACCAATCAATCTAATGTACATGTTTTGGACTGCGGGAGCTACCAATCAGGGCATGCAGATACAAGTCAAGATCTTTCGTTTCTGCTCTCAATTCGTTTCAGTGATTGTGGAAATTGTTACATTTCAGAAACCACTGATTTCCTGGTCAAAGGAGAATGGTCGAAAGGATGTATTATGCTTTTTAGAAATGCTTTCTAAATTCCGTCTGTAAAACAGCCCATAGTAAATTGATCATTTTCAGATTTGATAACTGTTTATGCCATGAAAGATGTTCAACTTAATTTTCATGCTTTTTATATTACGTAAATGTGTCCAGCCAACAGTACAATAAACACTGGGAACACTGGCATATATATATATGCCATATATACAATATATGTACATGCCAACAGATCTCTTTTTGCTCTTGGTCCTTCCAGTCTTTGGATTGGTTCTGCTCAGCTGTAACCCCTGGAGGATTTCCGCATTGGAGGAGTTTAAATTTTGCTGGGGGTTCATAAGCAGGGTAGCCAGAATAAGAGCATGTGGACCTGCTCCAACTATCAACACATCCAACATCTTAAAGACAGACAGACAGACAGACCAAACAGACAGACAAACAGAAAATCCCTTGAATGTAAGGTACCTCTTTGTCAGGAAAATATTTTAAGCTGAGTCAATAGAAATATTCATTCATTCATATTCTTTCCTCCGCTAATTCGGGGTCACGGAGGTATGCTCACGCCTATCCCAGCACACATAGGGTTAGAATTCACACACATTCACTTCTATGGACAATTTAGAATCACCAATTGACCTAATCTGTATGTTTTTGGAGTGGGGAGGAAGATCTTGTTTTTAAAATAAATCTATTGATTCATGACTCAAAACTCAAAAATATATATATATTATCGTTATCAGTATTACTTTTTGGTCATTTCGCCAAGCCCTACAGTTATTACATGTAAAGTTTTAAATATTACAACTAATGAGTCAAAAACAATAGTGAATCCATTTGATTTGACTGTTACTCCTCGCCAGTATTGCTATCAGAGAAAAATCATCTAAACCTTCTGACCAATCAGAACCCAGAACAAATTTGCTATTAACGATTATATAGTGAACTATCATGTTTGAAAATATTTAATGAATGGATTTTACCTGATAATGTTTTCACGCTTAGTTACAGATAAACATGGAGAAACAGAGGAAGCTGATTCGATGGAAAGTTTGCAGACAGTATGTGTGAAACTCCTGTAACTTTAGCTGCTGGTTTTTTTTAGATACACTGGACTCTGATTGGTCTAAAGCATTTGGTGTTGGTAGTAAAAATAACTGTCATACAACAGTGAGTCAAAATTTGGCACACACAATTAATAATTAATAATAAAATATCTCTGATATATTATTCATATTATTATAATGTTTGTAAAAATATTTCACCCCCAATATTATATCCCATGAGCGGCATGGTGGCGTAGTGGTTAGCACAGTCGCTTCATAACAAGAAGGTCCCGGGTTTGATTCCCAGGCCAGGGATCATTCTGTGCAGAGTTTGCATGCTTTCCCCACGCTTGTGTGGGTTTTTTCCGGGTACTCCGGTTTCCTCCCACACTCTAAAAACATGTACATTAGGTCGATCGGTGATTCTAAATTGCCAATAGGAGTGAATGTGTGTGTGAGTGGTTGTTTGTCTATGTGTGGCCCTGCAATGGACTGGCGATCTGTCCAGGGTGTATCCCTACCTCTCACCCGATGTGGGCTGGGATAGGGTCCAGCAGACAATAATAAATTAATAAATAAATAAATGAATGTACCCAAACACAACATATCCTAGATTAACAAAAGAATAATAATGGAGTGGAACATCTTTGTAGAACAAAATAAAATTAATAAGTTTATTGTTATTTGTAAAGTTTTATATTCCCAATTTATCAAAGCCTGCACCGTATGCAAAGTATGCAACTAATGTTGAACATTCATTTACTCTGAAATAGATAGACATGAGCTTTAGACAAAAGCTGGTCTGTGTTGCCTTTGTGTGGTGTCATGGTCATGCAAATACGCTAAACAAACACTAACCTGAAGTTACACTAAAGCCTTTATCATCCTACATCTTCTCTGAGCAGTTATCAGAACAACTAATGAACACTGGTGAGAAGCCAGACGGATCATCCTTCTGCCTTTAAAGGTAGCTTTGTATATATATATATATTTATTTGTATATATATTTTATTACACTCACAGAATCTGATCATACGTACAATTTTAATGAGTAAACTAACATAAAAATAAGTTGCATGCTGTCCCTTACCATAACCATTTAAAACTATTATCACTTTATACACTTTATACCCAACTAATCTGTAGTTCAAAAATGTGTCTAAATAGAAAAATAAAATAAAAAAATTATTATTTGTAAATATAACCCAGTTTTTCAGTTTAGTCTTTTCTCCGCATAACTACCTAATACAACCATCAAATATTTGATATGTTATAAACAGCATATAAATATATCATGTAGTTTATTTCTCAAGATTAAATTGGCTAAAAGAAAATATTATGCAAAAATTGGATTAATAATCCTGTGAACATGTAAAATATAAGATCCATTAGCTTCTTGTAGTTTTCATTATACTGTGGATTTAATAATAATTGTAGTAGAATTGTAGTAGATTTTTATCTAATATAGTTATAGATACAATAATGAGTTTTGTTTGCGCTTAAAATGTTTTATTGAAATACACGTTATTCTCAGTCTAAAAGCTGTGTGTGTGTCTGCGTGTGTCTGTGTGTGTGTCTGTGTGTGTGGCCTAACTGTGTAGCACTACACAAGTATCACAGATGAGTGAAGCCAAAATCCTTAAGGAAGGCATCCTGCTCAAAATGTCTCAGCAGAAAAAGAAAATATCACCTAGGAACTATAAAGAGCGCTTTTTCGTCCTGACCAGCCACACCCTGATTTATTACAAACAGGAAAAAGGAGTAGGTTGTTTCATTCCTGTCCTTGTTTACATACGGGATATTCATTTACATTCTGCATTAACTGATTACTGATATCCGGACATTGTGCATGATCATATACAGCTTCTAAGTTTCTAAATAAATTTCTAAATTTGTTCATATTATTGGTTTTTATGGTTCTGATAAACAGGGGTGGCGTGGTGGTGTAGTGGTTAGCACGCATGCCTCACAACAAGAAGGTCCCGGGTTTGCATGTTCGCCCGGTGCTTGCGTGGGTTTCTCCCTGGTACTCATGTTTCCTCCCACTGTCCAAAAACATGTACATTAGGCAGATTGGTGAGTCTAAATTGGTCATAAATACCCAGCCATTAGGGAGTAACCTTAGTGCCAGTCCCAAGCCCGGATAAATGGGAGGGTTGCGTTAGGAAGGGCATCCAGTGTAAAAACCCCGCCAAGTCGCAACAAGTGGTAACCCCTAAAAAAAAAAAAGGTAGCAGCCGAAGGACAAAAACAAATGCTTCTGATAAATAATCATTAATTATCAAAGTATTCGGACTTAATAAACCATATTTAATTACCCAGTAACTAGTCATTTGT
The DNA here is from genome assembly GCA_026260255.1 of Pseudolaguvia tuberculata. NCBI lineage: Eukaryota > Metazoa > Chordata > Actinopteri > Siluriformes > Sisoridae > Pseudolaguvia > Pseudolaguvia tuberculata. The sequence continues at coordinate 5,044 of JAOTRA010084383.1, read as the reverse complement.
ATTTTTAATGGTGAAACTTAAACTAACTCGAGTAAATTTTTTCTCAAAAGAAAAAGAAAAAAAAAGGATCAATTCTCACAGAAAGAATCTGCTGCGTAGAAAACGTTGAACCCGAGATGAATGCGCCTATAGAAAGGACATTTCCTATTCAGGTTTGGACTAACACACACATGAGAAATAAAAATAGGTTGTTAATGTGACCATTGGTAACTTTTAATCATCTTGAAATCTTTTTCACATGTTCAGAATTTTCACTTTCTTTTTCTATTAATTTTAGAACACAACTGACATTTACGAAAGCGATAGCAAAAATGCCACAAAATGTATAACTTGAAAAGAAAATCCAAATTTTTTGGCATTTTACTTGCCGACTAGGTATTAGACATCCTCCTACTATGAACTCTAAAGTTCATGAACAGTTTTCCACTAAGTTGTGTCATGTGATGGTGTAATTTGATCATTCAAACACTAGTTTTTAAATATGGAGAGTTACGAGGTCAGTCCGTCGGTTCCAGTACGTTACGCTAGAGAACCACAGACAGGTAAATCGCATTAAGCACAGTTCTTTTATTTTTGGACGAGTGACACACAAAGAGAGAGTGCAGGAAGGGCAGGTGTGAGATCTGGGACGGAGAGGTGACTTGGACACAGATGCTGACACAGACGCTGACACAGACGAACAATCAAACGCACGACACGGCAGACACGATAGGGATCCTGGGAACACTGGAACACAAACAGAAACAAGTGAGCACACAGAGAACGAACGTTTGAGTTATCGGATAGTCTTTCGCTGTTCTTCTAGCTTCTTAGAACGAGTTTGGACACAGAGTGTTCGAGGAGTGGGTTTAAGTAGCGTGCGTGATTAGATTGGAACAGGAGACAGGTGAGCAGGATTAGTATTCGGGAGAGTGTGGCGGTGATGGAGAGGGCATGACACAGTACAGCCAAAAACTGTTTATTTTAATGCGGTTGAGTCGGGACTGTGGACAGGACATGAGAGTTCTTTCACTCCAAACAAAAAACAGCATGTCTTAATGATAAAGCTCAGGAGTTTTGTGCACAGTGACATAGTCATGATGTAACAGGGGCCTGGTCTCATGACGAGGATGGACAGGATTAGAAATGAGTTTATTAGAGAGACGACGAACGTAGGATGTTTTGGAGGCTAGGTTGAGATGGTTTGGACATGTGCAGTGGAGGGACATGCAGTATATTGGTAGACGAATGCTGAAGATAAAGGTGCCGGTCAAGAGGAAAAGAGGAAGACCAAGGAGGAGATTTATGGAAGTGGTGAGGGAAGGCATGCAGGTATTTGGGGTGAAAGAGGCAGATGTAAAGGACAGGGTAGTGTGGAAAAGAGCGATCTGCTGTGGCGCCCCGTAACGGGAGCAGCCGAGAGAAGGAGAAGAATTTAGAATTAGGACTTGTGTGGGTAGACTGGTGTGGTGTTTAAAAATTGTTGTTAAAACACTACCAATATATTATGGAATAAGTGGGTTAGATGATAAATAAAAGAACACCGAAGTGAGTTTGTCATTACAACCTATTTGCTGCAATTTGACCAGGAAGACTTTATTATTACTAATGTTATTACCAATCAATACTTTACTATTAGATTGTGTATGATGTAAGCATCCTGTACGTGTTCGCCAAGGATAATAAAAACAGGTCTGACTGGTTGAAGGCGCTGATTCAAGGTAAGATTTTTCCTTATGTAAATTGTAGGACTACACTTAGAGCTTAGGGCAAAAATGTGTTTATTCATTCATTCATTCATTCATTCATTCACTTACAGTAATCCAGGAAAACGATAAACTCTCAACAAAGTATCACAAACAATTGTGGGTTGACGGCGTATTCCAGTGCTGTGGACAGGCTGTAAAGAATGCATTAGGCTGCTGCGACTGGCAACCAGGTATGTATATTTGCCATTAGATGTATAGATTTTGTTTGAAGGCTCTGGGCTATTTTAGGAGGCTCTAAGCAGAATTTTATTTGCATGTTTTCTCTATGCTTGCATGGGTTTTCTCCCACACTCCAAAAACATGTATTTTAGGTTGATTGGTGATTCTTAATTGCCCATAGCACATGGCTCGGTGATGGACTAACTCCCTTTCCATGGTATACTTCTCCTGTCTTTCTTCCTTCAAAGAATTGGGATAGGCTCCAACAGAACCCAGTGACCCCAAATCAGGGAATAGGTGGGTATAGAAGATGAATAAATAAATGAAACAGTAATTAATGGGGGACTTCTCATGGTCAGTGACCCTAAGAAGCCGCTTAGTTCGCTTATGCTGTGTGCCAACTCTTGAATGCAGTTATTTTATTTATGACAAAAGCAACTGTTAACTTTTGAGTTGCAGAAGCATTAGAGATTATAGCAGCTGGTCAAAGTCTTGTGTTACCTTCTGCGCCATTTGCCAAGGTAAGCAGAACATTTTTCCACAGTTTTTTGTGTTTATGATAACAATGATTTAGTTTGGATCAGCGAAATTATGCCTCTTTACAGCTGAGAGAGAGGGCTGTACTTCCTCCCATCCCAGAAGATGAAGGCAGCTCTTGTGTAGAGTTTGTGGCTTTGTGTCACTACACTGCCAGGAAGCCTGAAGAGTTGACTCTAGTGAAAGGCAACAAATATGTTGCTTTGGAAAGGATGTCAGGTGACTGGTGGAAAATTAGAAACTCATCTGGGTAATAAGAAGAGTATTATTCTTGTCTGTAGGTATAGAAACTGCAAAATGTATACAGTAACCAAAATTGATACATACATGTACAGTGGTGTGAAAAAGTGTTGGCTCCCTTCCTGATTTCCAATCTTTTTGCATGTTTATCACACTTTAATGTTTCAGATCATCAAACAAATGTAAATATTAGTCAAACATGAGTAAACACAAAACCCAGTTTTTAAATAAATGTTTTTATTATAAGGGGAAAACAAAATACAAAATTACATGGCCCCGTGGGAGAAAGTGTTGCCCCCCTAACCTAATAACTGGTTGGGCCACCCTTAGCAGCAACTACCGCAATCCAGCGTTTGCCATAACTTGCAATGAGTCTGTTCTAGCGCTGTGGAGGAATTTTGCTCCAATCATCTTTGCAGAATTGTTTTAATTCAGCCACATTGGAGGGTTTTCAAGCATGAACCGCCTTTTTAAGGTCATGATACAGCATCTCAATAGGATTCAGGTCAGGACTTTGACTAGGCTACTCCAAAGTCTTCATTTTGTTTTATTTCAGCCATTCAGAGGTGGACTTGCTGGTGTGTTTTGGGGGATCATTGTCCTGCTGCAGAACACAAGCTTGCTTCAGCTTGAGGTCACGAACAGATATATTCTCCCTCAGGATTCTTTGGTAGACAGCAGAATTCTTGGTTCCAGGTCCTGAAGCAGCAAAACAGCCCCAGACCATCACCATATTTTACTGGTGGTATGATGTTATTTTTCTGAAATGTGGTGATACTTTTATACCAGATGTAATGTGACACACACCTTCCAAAAACGTTTGTCTCGTCAGTCCACAGAGTATTTTCCCAAAAGTCTTGGGGATCATCAAGATGTTTTCTGGTAAAACTGAGTCGAGCCTTTATGTTCTTTTTAGTCAGCAGCCTTTTTCGTCTTGGAACTCTGCCATTCAGACCATTTTTGCCGCTAGTCTCTTTCTTATGGTGAAGTCATGAACATTTACCTTAACCAAGGCAAGTGAGGCCTGCAATTCTTTGGATGTTGTTGTGGGGTCTTTTGTGACCTCTTGGAAAGGTTCTCCACTGTTCCATGTTTTGGCCATTTGTGAATAACGGCTCACACTGTGGTTCGGCGGAGTCCCAAAGCTTTAGAAATGGCATTATAACCTTTTCCAGACTGATAGATCTCATTTACTTTCTTTCTCATTTGTTTCTGAATTTCTTTGGATCTCAGCATGCTGTCTAGCTTTGAGGATCTTTTGGTCTCCTTCACTTTGTCAGGCAGGTCCTATTTTCTTGATTGCAAACAGGTGTGGCAGTAATCAGGCCTGAGTTTGGCTAGAGAAATTAAATTCAGGTGGGATAAACCACCTAAAGGTATGGCCACAGGGCCATGTAGTTTTGGACTTAGTTTTCCCTTAATAATAAAATCCTTAATTTAAAAACTGTGTTTTGTGTTTACTCATGTTCTCTTTGACTAATAATTAAATTTGTTTGATCATCTGAAACATTAAAGTGTGACAAACATACAAAAAGATTGAAAATCAGGAAGGGGGCCAAAACTTTTTCATACCACTGTACATGTGAAACCTTCTTGTTGTGAGACTACCGTGCTAACCACTACGCCACTGCATCGCCTGACCTGAGATTAATAAACTAAATCATATTAGTGGCAATCTAGGCGGTACGGTAGCATAGTGGTTAGCACGGTCACCTCACAGCAAGTAGGTCCATGGTTCAAAATTGTCCATAGGAGTGAGTGTGTATGAGTGTATCCATGTCAAGGATGTTCCCTGCCTTTTGTCCTATTTGTGGGTTAGAAGATGAATGAATGAATGAATGAATAAATGAATGAATGAAAGTGAATGGAAGCTTGTGAATTTCTACTTTTCTTCATGTGTGTCTAGTTCAGAAGGACTCGTCCCTTCTATTTACATAGAAAACGTGGACACAAACAACAGGTAAACCATTTCCTTTTCCTGATTAATAACAGTATGACAAAAAAGTTTCCCAGAAACATTTCCAAACGTAGGTGATGCTCATAATTTATTAATCGTGTAATTTCGCTGAAACTGTTCACTATGCATGGCATTTTTTTACACCACATACTTATTTACTTATTATTGTTGTTACTATTACAATTTACAATTACAGCATTTGACAGACGCCCTTATCAATTGTCTTACAATTGAGCAATTAAGGGGTTAATTAGGGGGTTTGCTCAAGGGCAAACAGTGATTGATGGTTTGGTGGTGCAATAATAGATATTTTTCTAGTGGTAATTTTCTTCTTCTTCTCCTTTCGGCTGCTCCCATTAGGGGTCGCCACAGCGGATCACTCCCCTCCACCCCACCCTGTCCG
>JAOTRA010084366.1:0-12543 GCA_026260255.1 Pseudolaguvia tuberculata | reverse complement strand
CTCTTACTCTTTTCGGTCACTAATTTTGTATTTATTTTTTATTATTGTTGTAATATATGACGTGCCAATAAAGTAGATTTAAAAGTCAAAAGTCGCGTGTGTGTGCGCGCGTGCGTGTGCGCGCGTGGGTGTGTGTGTGTGTGTGTGTGTGTGTATACACGTGTGAATAGCGTGTAGGAAAAATGGAGAATCTGACATCGCGTCAATTTGAGAAGTTAAGCTGGCAGCACAGGGTGTGAGTCGTGTATAAGGAGTCTATTGAGGAGTGTGCGTTAGCGGTCGGTAATGTGGTGTGGCATAAAAACATTGTTTCTGCCTCCCGCATGAACAACACTATTGTGGTATTTTTGAATGAGATTGGTAAAGTTAAAGAATTGATCCAGAGAGGTATCACCCTGAACAGTGAGTTGGTCATGGTTTCCTTTGTGCACCCGTGAGAAAAGTCGTACTATCTAATGTCCCACCGTTTATTCCTGATAAAATCATTAATGAAATGTTGGCTCTGTATGGGCGTCTGGTCAGTCACATTAAAAAAAAATCGCTGGGGTGTAAGTCCCCGCTGATTAAACACCTGGTTTCTTTCAGGAGAGTGGTGTTCATGGTGTTTAAAGAAGGGGTTGGAGAGTTAAACTCTGTCTTTAAATTTAACATTGACGGCTATGATTACAGCATTTTTGTATCATCAGATACCGATATCAAGTGTTTTAAATGTGGTGAAATAGGGCATCTTGCCCGAGTGTGTCCTATGACACAGGGTGACCCTGGTGTGTCTGGGCAGCCGGGGCAGGATGTAGCCAGACCCGCCAGGGCTGTTCCCCCTGCAGTTCCGGATGGGCCGACTGCCGAGGGCCCTGGTGAGGTTGCTGCACCCAACCCAATGGAGCGTGCCCAAAATCCCACTGGAGCAACATTAAACCTAGAGCAGCAATGCTCAAGCATTGCGAGCCCCGTGAAAGCCCAGCAGAAGTCACTAGAGGTTTATTCAGAAAAGGAGAAGAACTGCTTAGTTGAACCGGTCCTGATGGCACCTAGCTCTGTGGATCATGGGGCAGCTCCCATGCAGCCTGCTCCAGCAGAGGCAGGCATGTGGGTGCAGAGCCCTTGCTCAGAAGCACCATTCACCACAACGGTATGTGAGGGGTAAAACGAGCTAGAAGTGGAAATCGATTCCTCTTTTAAAGACAAACAGAGGAAAAAAGTAAGTAAAATTAATGGAAAAAAGCAGCCAAAGACGGAAGTATAATCACAGGAAAGAGAGTCAGATAGTGAGGACAGTGTATCTGACTCAGTGTTTGGAGGTGGGTCACATGAGGAACAGGTAACGGTGGTGTACAGTGCAGAAAGTATTGCGAAATTCCTAAAAGAAACCAAAGGGGAAAAAAAATTTCAACTTGAAAAGTATTTTTCTGACCAGAATCAGCTCATTCATGATATTAAGTATCATAGAAAGGAAGGAGCTTTTGAATAAACTGAGGTACACAGACTAAAAAAAACTCATAACCAAAGTAAACAAAGAAAACAATGACGATGACCCATAGATTTGGTATGTTTTAATCCTCTGTCTAGTTTTTAAAAACCCTTAAATGGACAAGATACAAGTTGCAAGCCTCAATATTAATGGGGCAAGAGACTATAATAAGAGAGCAACATTATATCAGAATCTTAAGCAGAAGCACATTGATGTTTTAATGTTACAGGAAACTCATAGTGATGTGTGTAATGACTGGGTGAAGGAGTGGGAAGGACTGGCCATCTTAAGCCACAACACTTCACGCAGTGCCGGAGTTGCTGTACTTTTTACCCGCAATTTTATTCCAAGTTCTTATACGGTAGAGGAACCTTTAAAAGGGCGACTTTTAAAAGTAAAGGCTTTTTATGTGGATGAGGTTTTTGTTTTTATCTGTGTGTACGCCCCCACCAGTGCTGTGGAAAGAATGGTATTTTTAAATGAGCTAAGCAGTGCAATTGCTGACTGCGACACAGCTGAGTTTTTAATACTGGGTGGAGATTTTACTTGTACTGCAGGTATTTTAGATCAAAATCATCTTTAGCCACACATGCCTTCCCGTAAGCGCCTGTGGAAGATGGTGGAGGCCCACAATCTAACAGACATATGGAGGAACATGCATAAAATCAGAGACAGTACACGTGGGCCCACGCTGTAGAGAACACACTCTCCCTGGCAAGACTGGACAGATTTTATTGCTTTAGTCATCAATTGACGGTTTTTATGAAATGTTGGATTACTCCAGTAGGCATCTCTCTCGGCAAAGTACGAACCAAACCTAGGAGAGCCTACTGGCAGTTTAATACCTCACTGTTAGAAGATGCTAATTTTAAAGAGTCTTTTATTTTTTTATGGAATGTTTTTAAGTCTGAGAAGGCAGCTTTTAAATCTTTAGAGTTGTGGTGGGATGTAACCAAAGCAAAAATCAGAACATTCTGCCAACAGTACACTCTCAATGTCACAAAGGACATTGCCAGATCTCTTAAAGCTCTGGAGACTGAGATAGTGGAGCTCCAATGTTTGGAGGCCACAGGAAATTCTCCTTCAGTCTAGAACAAAAAAATGGACAGAAAAAATACATGCATGCTGTGCGAACAGAATCGGGGGATCTTCTAATTGACCCCACTGAAATTCAACAGCAGACAGTAAGTTCTATTCAAAGCTATACAGCAGCAAGTGGTGAGGGGCACAAGAGGTGAAGAATGGCTTTCTGGTGGATCTGCCAGGGCTCCCTGAGCAAGTGGCCAATGAACTAGACAGGAAGCTGATGCTGGGAGAGATCCATGTTGCCCTCCGAGCAATGGAGAATGGCCGGGCGTCAGGAATAGATGGTCTCCCTGTTGAATTCTATAAGGCTTTCTGGGATGTCATCGGGCAGGACGTACTGGATGTGTTACAAGAAAGCGTAAGGAGAGGCAAACTTCCACTAAGCTGCAGGCAAGCCATCCTGACCCTGCTACCAAAGAAGGGAGATCTGACACACACGAAAAACTGGCGCCCGGTCACTTCTGTGCACTGACTATAAGCTGCTATCAAAAGCATTAGCATTGAGGCTGAGTAAGGTAATGGAGCAGATCATCCACCAAGACCAGACGTACTGTGTGCCTAATAGGTCAATATTCGACAACGTGTATTTAATTCGTGACATTTTGGACGTCTCAAGGCTATTGGACCTAAAGACTGGTCTGATTTTCCTAGATCAGGAAAAGGCTTTTGACCGGGTTGAGCATAGATATCTGTGGAAGGTGCTGGAAGCCTTTGGGTTCAACCCTGGTTTTATAGCCATGATCAAGGTGTTGTACAGTGACATAGAGAGTGTATTGAAGGTTAACGGTGGTTTATGTGTTCCTTTTAGAGTGTATAGAGGTATCAGGCAGGGCTGCTCTCAGTCTGGTATGCTGTATGCTCTAGCAATTGAACCTTTTTTAAATAAGCTGAGAAATCTTCTCACTGGTTTTTATCTTCCACATGCTAACGCCTCAATACAGCTCTCAGCTTATGCTAATGATCTGGTAGTGATGGTTAACACGCAGGAGGATGTGAATATTTTAACTAACACATTATTATTAACTAACACATAATTTTGAGACTTTGTCTTATACCAGAGTAAATTGGACAAAAAGTAAAGATATTTTTATTGGGGAGTGGGGAGGTGAGAAACCTTCACTACCAGGAGGCTTAGCATTGAGAAGAGGGGGTTTTAAATATTTGGGTGTCTACCTGCGGAGTGATGAGTTTTTAAGCAAAAATTGGGAAGGCTCTGTAGAGCTTATAAAGGGCAGACTAAGCAGGTGGGCGCGGCTGGTCCCAAAAATGTCTTACAGGGGGTGAACACTAATCACCAACAACCTTGCTGCGTCGTCCCTCTGGCACAAGCTAGCGTGTGTGGATTCGCCGCCAAAGCTGCTTGCCAACATCCAAGCCGTGTTAGTGAACTTCTTTTGGGACGGTCTACACTGGATCCCACAAAGTGTTCATCTGCCCAAAAAGGAAGGAGGGCAGAGTCTGATCCACCTTTCCAGCAGAGCCGCAGCTTTCCACCTCCATTTTATCCAGAGACACCTCACAGGACCAAAAGACTTAGTATAGAGAACAGCAGCCAGTGGAATACTTCGCACAGTTCACGGCTTGGGACTTAACAAAACTCTGTTTTTAATGGACACAAAAAAACTGAACTTTACTGGATTACCTTTGTTTTATCATGGACTTTTTAAAATATAGGATGTTTTTAAAAAACAGAGGAAAGGAGTAAAAACGTTTTCCAGTGTGACCGTCCCTGCGCTACACAGGACCCTTGTCAACGCAAGAATTGTGACACTCCGGGAGCTGGTGGAGGACTTAGTAGCATGTATGAGACTGAGGTCTCTACGTGTTGCTAATCAGCTGCTTCACTGCTGGAGAACTGAGCTTACACCTGAGGAGCATGTTCAGCTAAAGAACTGTACAAGCACAGAGACTGGCAAAATGGACAACGAACACTTTCCCCAGCTGAACATTGCTCCGGACCTGGACGAGTGTGCAGGCCCTCTCCTGGAGTGTCGGACTGAAGGGAACATGGACCTAAAAACGGTGTCGGTAAACTGCTCTACAGAGCGTGTGTGAAGGTTTTTAATATGAAAAAGCTGAATGGGAGGGTAGACACCCCATGGAGAAAGGTTGATGGTTTTAGTGATTTTAACCCTCAATGGCGATCATTGTACAAACCACCGTTAACCAAAATAGCCGCCGACCTCTAGCGGAGGATTTTACATTGTATTCTCTCTGTGAACGCTTTTATTTCTGTTTTAAACCCGAACGTAACACACGACTGTCCGTTCTGTTCACAGAGAGAAACAGTTTTTCATGCCTAAAATACGTCAGAAAATTCCGGTTCAGGTGTCAATTGATAAATTTTATTTTTGGTCAAACCAAAATGGTCATTTACCTGAGCCGGAAAAACCAAATAGAGAAAAACACCGACTGTGAAGCCACAATAATCGCAAAAAGGCTCATTAAATCCAGAGTTTTAATTGCTTTAAATTTCTATAAAAGTAGGATTTAAGTGTATTTAAGAGTGTGCGGTGTTCACTTCACACCAGAACTAAACTAAGATTTAAAAACCCCATTTTATTTTTCCATACTTAACTATTTATATATTTTATCTATTTATTTATTTATGGAATCAATCATATTGTAGTATCTGACCTGTGTTAATAAAGTGACACAAAAAGTCAAAAAAAGTCTCTCTCTCTGAGTGCATGCTGGGAGCTGGGAGCTGGGAGCGTGTGTGAGCATGGTAGTGAGTGTGGCTGTTTGGGCCTCTCTCAATAACTTTTCTATATTACTGGTTTTCTCTTTTCATTAAAGGTTTTGTGTTTAAACTTAAATTCCACGTAAATTGAGTGCTTATTTGGGTTGTAAATATGATTCCAATCTGTCGGCGTCCAGAATGAATAACGCCATAGGGATTTTTCCGAACTCTTTTGAGAATGTTTCTGCGCTGGTCGAATCCCGTTTGTTTCTCGACGGTTCTCTTACTTCTGTTCTCCCTTTAACAACGCCATCTAAGAAGGTCACAATTTTTAATGTCCCCCCATTTATTAGTGAAGAGATTTTAATTCAGGCACTATCCCAATACGGGAAATTAGTGTTCCGGATTAAAATGGTTCTGATTAGATGTGAATCTCCTTTATTAAAACATATATTTTCATCCAGGCGATTCGTTTATATGATTATTAAAGACGACGCGGATTTAAGTCTTTAGGCTGGACCAACCCATCACCCCATCAATCCATAAACACATCAAACACTGTCACTAGTCAATCAAAACGCAACAAGGAACATTCAGAGGAAGTAAAAGACAATAGTAGTGAAATGGAGACGGAACGCGTGATATTTAAAACGCCACTTAAAAGGAAAAATTCTGATAAAGGCAGTGAGAAGAGAACACCGAAAAAGCGGATATGAAGAATCTGATCAACTAGAGACTGAAAGTGAGAGTGAATTCTCTGACTCCAGCACTCCTCTGTCTCAGAATGAAGAACGAAGTAGAACATATAATACAGAAAAAATCAAACTGTTTCTGAAAACAACAAAAAATAAGAGCGGCACACAGGTTACGGAATATTTTCCAGATCAACGGCAATTCATAGAAAAATCTAAATGTTTAATGGCGGAGGGTTGTTTTGACAACAAAGAAGTTTACAGACTAAAGAAAATAGTGAGAAAACTTAACTTAGAAATCAATGATGATGATGATGATCAAGAATAGATCTTTTAATGGAGTTTACTTGCAGACATAACTGTGTTGTTTTCTTTGCTTTTTCTCATTTAATTATGGGTACAATATGATTAGCTACTCTAAACGGTGCAGGAGATCCTCAAAAGAGAGCTGAAATGTTCGAACTATTCAAACAAAAAAAAGTTGATGTTTTTTTTATTCAAGAAACATATAGTGATGCTAAGAATGCCATTGATTGGTCTAGAGAATGGGAAGGGACCTCCATTCTCAGTCACAACACCACACTTAGTGGAGTTGGAATTTTATTCACAAAAAGTTTCATTCCGGTGTCCTATCAGGATGAGGAAGTAAAGGAAAGGCTGCTGAAGATCCAAGCACAGTTTGAAAACAGCAGATTCGTTTTTATCTGTGCATACATCCCAACCTCACCAGCAGAGAGACTGTCATGTCTGGAAACTTTAAACCTCACCCTGCAAAACTGCCCAACCGATGAATTTTTATTTCTTGCAGGAGATTTTAACTGCACAGAACAGAACCTAGACAGAAATCACACAGAACCACACATTCCCTCATGCGTGTATCTTTGCAGAATGACTGAGACACACGAACTAATCGATGTATGGAGGTCTCTGCATGGCACACAAAGACAATACACCTGGACGCACACACAAGACAACGTTTTATCCATGGCAAGGCTAGACAGGTTCTATGTCTTCAGACATCAGCTTGGTTTTTTAAAAGAACCATCTCACCGGTCAGTTTCTCTGACCACAGTATAGTAATGTGCACGATTTTTGTAAATTCTATTGAACCGAAAAGTGCCTATTGGCACTTTAACATAACATTATTGGGCAACAAAGTTTTTAAAGAAACTTTTAAAACGTTTTGGGCCAATTCTAGACTTAAATAGTCATCCTTCTCATCCATACAGAAATTGTGGGATTTTGGCAAAGTCCAAATCCAACAGCTGTGTCAGCAACATGCTCTCTAGAACTCCAAAGAGTTAACCATATCCTTACAAGCCTTAGAGACTGAAATACTAAAATTGCAAGAAAAGACAGAAGCTGAACAACACCAAAGACACATGGAGACTCTGTCCAAAAAAAGACTAAATTAGCTGAAATTCTTGGGACAAAGGAACAAGGGGCCTTGGTCCGGTCGAGGTTTCAGAACATTGACCAGATAGATGCCCCATATAAGTTCTTTTTCAGCCTAGAGAGAGAAAAAAAAAAAGATTAATTCACGTATTGCGCTCAGAAACCAGAAATCTTTTAACCAACAGCAAAGAAATTAGGGAAAGAGCAGTTTGTTTCTACAGACAGTTATACAGAAGTGAACTCAGCCAAACAAGCACGTTTTTCAGTAACCTACCTCAGGTACCTGAAGGCGACAACGCAGTACTCTCAAACACACTGGAACTAGAAGAATTGCACAAACCCCTTCGAGGCATGTGCTTAGGGAAGATCAACAGTCTTCCAACAGTGTTTTAAAAATGCTTTTGGGTAATACTGGGGGAAGATCTGTTGCAAATTCTAAATGAGAGTCTGATCATAGGAACGTTGCCCTTGAGCTGTCGGAGAGCGGTACTTACGCTTCTACCGAAAAAAGGTGACTGTATAAACTGCTATCCAATAGACTAAAAAATGTAATGCCCCATATAATACATACTGTGTCCCCAAGACCAGACTTATTGTGTCCCCAATAGACATATTTCCGACAATGTGTCCCTCATTCGGGACATAAGTGATGTCTCTAAGCTGCTAAATGTTGACATTGGACTTATATCTTTCTATCAAGAGAAGGCGTTCAATAGAGTTGAACACCCATACCTATGGAACACCTTAGAACCGTTTGGCTTTCGCACTGATTTTATACACACAATTATGGTTCTCTACAGGGATGTAGAGAGCATCCTCAAAGTCAATGGTGGTCAGGGTGCTCCATTCAAAATAAACAGAGGTGTAAGACAGGGCTGCTCTCTATCTAGTATGTTATATTCATTAGCCATAGAACCGTTACTAGAGCAAATAAGTAGAATTATACACGGCCTGCAATTGCCACTACTCCAGACATCAATTTGTTTATCAGCGTACGCTGATGACATGACAGTTCTAGTGTACAATCCAAATGATGTAAATGTAAAAAGTTTTAATGGAACTGTTAAAGAATTTCAATGCTCTGTCGTCTGCAAAAATTAACTGGAACAAAAGTGTGGCTTTGTTGTGTGAGAAAATGGACAGGTAAAATACTACAAACGATCAAATGTATCCTGCTAGGCCTTACAGGTGCTCTAAAGTTGGACAAAACCCTCTTCCTCATGGAGCCAGCAAAACTAGACACCCGAAAGCTGCCAAGATTCTACCAGAGTCTCTTCAGAATCTGGAATCTATTCTCAGCAAAGAGAGGCAACAGAACTGACTCTCTTCATTGGCTGTTAAATGAAACGCTGATCAACGGAGCGCGTTTCGACATCTCCAACAAATATCCTGGTCTGATGTTAAAGACAGTAACCTTGGGGAACCTTGTGAACAACTCCGGAGTAAACGTTGAGAACATAGAGCAAGTAGCTGCACACCAAAACATAAGGTCCACATGGACAGTAGGTCAAATGCTGTTGGAGTGGAAAGACATTTTAATGGCAGAAGAAGAAACCCTACTGACAAACTTCTGCAATGGTACTATCACCCCCAATCCCAGAGACGGCTATGAAAACATAACCATCCGGCCAAAACTGGAGGACTGTACTGGACTTTTTATAGAGGCGGGGAAATCCATGACTTTAGATTTCTTAAATGTCACAGGCAAAACAATGTACAAAGCGTGTGTAATGGTTTTCAACAAAAATGTTTTAAACAGGAGGGTAGACACCCCCTGGCGAAGCTTTCTCCAAACAGAAGCGAATGTAAAACCTGAGTGGAGATCTCTGTACAAACCACCATTGACTAAAAGAGCAGAGGATTTACAATGGGGAATTTTACATGGGATCATCGCCGTTAATGCGTTCATCTCCATTTTAAATCCTAAGGTCAAAGCAGACTGTCCTTTTTATTTAAATAGAGAAACTGTGTTTCATGCTTTTACTCAATGTCCCAGGTTAAAAGTACTATTCAATATGTTACACATCCTGTTCAATTGTCTTAAAGAATGTTTTTCTATAGAGAATTCGTTCGCAAGAAGCGTTTTATCTGTCAGTTATTAAACTTTATCATAGGTCAGGCAAAACTTGCTATTTACATTAGTAGGAAGAATAGGATCGGACAAACCCCGGATGATGATGTCACTGTTTTATTCAAAGCCTTTGTGAAATCCAGAGTTCTGATTGACTTTTATTATTATAAATCTGTGGATAATGTCTATGTTTTTAAAACGAGATGGTGTGAAAACAACGCTCTGTGTTTTATTGATGAAGGAAAAATCTCTTTTACACATTTCTAAATGCTAAAAGAATAATTTATTAGTGACATGATACAGTTTACATTTTCCTGTTGACGTTTTTTACATTGGAAAATAAATGTGTATTTTAAAAATCAAAATCAAATATCTCTCTCTCTCTCTCTCTCTCTCTCTCTCTCTCTCTCTCTCTCTCTCTCTTTCTGTTTCTGTCTTTCTTGCAGATTTTCAAGCAAGAAAAGCAGAACAACAGACAGATATTTTCATCTTATATTACTTTGTCTCTCTGAGTCCCAATCTGCATCTGTCTTACTCTCCTCCTGTCTTTTTATCTTTCTGTCTCATTGTTTCTGTCTGTCTCTAGTAGCAGCAGCAGCAGAAAAATATCCAATTTTCTCTATGCTTTGTGTGTGTGTGTATGATTAGAGTATTGAGAAAGATGTGTAGTTTAGATCAGCATAGGACATAAAGCGTGGGCAGAAATAATAGATGTATGGTGTGTGTGTGTGTGTGTGTGTGTGTGTGTGTGTGTGTGTGTGTGTGTGTGTGTGTGTGTGTGTGTATTGTTTGTATTTACACTCTATTGTATACCTGTGTTATTAACAGCTGAGGATATAACTCTTGTCTCACTGTTTCTGATTCTCACACCATCCATCCATCTATCCATCCATCCATAGACCCATCCATCCATCCATCCATTCCACCTTACCTCCACCGATCCATCCATCCATTTATCTATCCATAGACCCATCCATCCATCCATCCATCCATCCATCCATCCATCCATCCATCCCTTCCACCCTACCTCCATCTGTCCTTTCCATCCTACATCCATCCATCCTAGCAAGACTATCTGTAACTGTAACTATCTATCTTGCTTTCTGTCTGTCTATCTTTCTTGTTTTTACTCTATGCCTGTATCTGTCACTATATCCCTATATAAGTGTCTGTATCTCTCTCGTTCTGTCTGTCCATCTGTCTGTCTCTATTTCTATTTCTTTTTTTAGTCTTTCTTTCGCTCTTTTTCTCTCTCTCAAATTTTTTTTTACTGTTTTTCTCTTTTTCAGTCTGTCTCTATCTTTCTCTTTTGATCTTTTTACCTATCTGTGGTTCCATCTGTCTTGTGGTCTGTCTCAAGCTCTTTCTCTCTCTATGTTTGTCTCATTCTCTCTTTTCTGTCTGTCTGCCTTTCTGTCTGTCTTTCTGTCCTGGTCACTTGTGTTAGCCAGTGATTAGCAGTATGTGTGATTCACTTCAGAAAGGTGAAGAATCTCAGAGACGAGAGGATCAAGTGCTTCCATCAGCACCACCACTAGTGCTAATCTAATAAATCAAATGACCTCAACACATCTGTCTGTGGGAGAATGACAGAGAGAGAGAAAGAAAGAGAGAGCAAGGGAGAGTGAGAGATAAAAAGAGAGACAGACACAGACAGAAAGACAGACAGACAGAAATAAAGAGAGAGAGAGAGAGAGAGAGAGAGAGAGAGAGAGAGAGAGAGAGAGAGTGTATCTCAATATCAATATATTGTCACTGGAGTGACAATAAAGCCACATTGGCTCTGCCCACTAACCACTTCCATCAAGGAGTCCCACTAACTCTTCTCATTAACTCCTCCCACTAACTCCTCTCATTAACCCCCTCATACCTACTCTTCCAATTAACTCATCCTATTAACTCCTCCCATTAACCCTTCCCACTAACTCCTCTCATTAATTTCTCTCACTAACTCCTCTCATTAACTCCTCCCATTAACCTCCTCACACTAACTTCCAATTAACTGCTCCTATTAACTCCTCCCATTAACTCCTCTCACTAACTCCTCTCATTAACTCCTCCAACTAACTCCTCTCATTAACCCCTCCCATTAACCCCCTCACACTAACTCTTCCAATTAACTCCTCCTATTAACTCCTTTCATTAACCCCTCACACTAACTCTTCCAATTACCTCTTCCAACTACCTCCTCCTATTAACCCCTCCCTCTAACTCCTCCCATTAACCACTCACACTGATTCCTCCCATTAAACCCTCCCATTAACTTCTCCCATTATTCTTTTACTTTTTATGATGTCGTTCTATGATATAGAACTCCTCCCACAGTCCAAAAACCTGTATATTAGGTTGATTGGTGACTATAAATTGCCCATTAGTGGTTGTGAGTGGTTGTTCGTGGCGACCTATGTGTAGTGTACCCTTGCTTTTTTCCCCTATAAAACAGGTAAAACTGAGAGCAGACGTTGCTTTGGGTTTGTTTAGTTTAAGCAATTAAACTGTATTTGTAAACGTGGCCTCAGGGCTGAAACAAAAACACAACCAACTTGATGTTTTACTTCAAATCAATGTGGGAATTAGAAGGAGGAATAACAGAGCTGCCGGAAGCACAAGAGCCACCAGAAATGTGTGAGGGAACACCGGTTGGCAAATTAAGTCTAAAAACTTTTTTTTTTTTTAAATCTATATTTCCCGGGAAGATTATTGATTGGAGATTAACTAGTGCCAACTTCTAAAATGGATGTTCTCAGCTTCCCATACAAATGATCTGCATCCAGTTTACAATTCACAGGTTGCCTGACATTTACATTTCCTCAAAACATCAATAACTCACACTGTTTAATCTAGAGAAACACCCACAAGAGTATGTGAATCAGTTGGGATTTTGATAGATTAGACTAGACTGATTTGATTGGACTGGACTTTGGACTGGACTTATATTATATTATGTTATATTAGCATAGATTGAAATTGAAGTTTAGTTTAGTTTAGTTTAGTTTAGTTTAGTTTAGTTTAGTTTAGATTAGAGATTGGATTGGAATTGTATTTGATTAGGTTATATTAGATTAGAATAGATTTGTGAGCAACAGTATGGTTTCATGCCAAGGAAGAGTACTACAGATGCAATCTTTGCTTTGAGGATGTTGATGGA
>JAOTRA010084310.1:0-12547 GCA_026260255.1 Pseudolaguvia tuberculata | reverse complement strand
ACACACACACACACACACACACACACACACACACACACACACACACACACACACACACACACATTCACTCCTAAGGACAATTTTGACTCACCAATCAACCTAATGTACATGTTTTTGGTCTGTGGGAGGAAACTGGAGTACCCAGAGGAAACCTATGCAAGCGCTGGGAGAACATGCAAACTCTGCATAGAATGACCTTTTGAATTGAACCCGGGACTTTCTTGTGGTGAGATGATCATGCTAATCACTACGCCGCCGTGCCGCCTATAATTCAGATGATGTTGATACCGTCATGGGACTAACCAACTTCACAACCGTGTCCTTTCAAATCACAATGATTAAACTGATCATAATGAACAATGGGGACGTATTTAAAGCTAATTCAAGCAACAACAAAAAAGGACCAGTTGTCTCACCCAAGACATTATGGTATGTTAAATATTTAGGGTCCAATGTCCAGGAACTGTTTTTCGCATACTGGAGTTGCCAAACTATATAGTAGACATAGTGAAATGGTAGCCCAATGTTCTGTATTGATCTGATTCTATGTTGCTAGCGATCGACGGTTTGTGTCTTTGGTGTAATTGGCAGTAAATTAAAATGTAATTAGCTAACTGAATATGTACTTATGTATTTACTTACTAATATACTTACATATTAATGGTCAAGATGTTGTTTAAGTTAGCTCAGTTTGTTAGCTAGCATAGGATTGTTAAAAAAAAAAAGAAAAAAGTCTTTCTCATGTCATAATAAAGTAACTATATTATTACTGCTGAAACTAACCAGAAATGTTTCCACAAAATTTCTATAACATTCATCCAAAGATGAGAGAGAGAGAGAGAGAGAGAGAGACAGACAGACAGACAGACAGACAGAGACCAAGAGAGAGAGAGAGAGAGAGAGAGAGAGAGAGAGAGAGACACAGAGAGTGAGAGACAGAGACAGACAGAGAAAGACAGAGAGAGAAAGAGAGAGAGACACTGTTCTCCCACCATACAAAAACATGTACATTAGGTTTCCTCCAGGTACTCTGGTTTTTTCCCAACTATTAGGTTGACTGGTGATTGTAAATTGCCCATAGGAGTGAATGTGTGTGTGAATGGTTGTTCGTCTATGTGTAGCCCTGTGATGGACTGGCGACGTGTCAAGGGTGTACCCCTGCCTCTCGCCCTATGTGCAGAGCCCCGTGACCCTGAATTAGGGAATAAGTGGTTATGAAGATAATGCATGAATGAATGAATGTATATAACTTAAAATGGGCGGCTCAGTGGTGTAGTGGATAGCATGGTTGCCTCACAACAAGAAGTTTCTGGGTTCGATTCCCGGGCCGGGGATCTTTCTGTGAGAAGTTTGCATGTTCTCACAGCGCTTGCGTGGGTTTCCTCCAGGTACTCTGTTGTTCCCCCCCAACTATTAGGTGGATTAGTGATTCTAAATCGCCCATAGGAGTGAATGTGTGTGTGTGAATAATTGTTTGTCTATGTGTGGCCCTGTGATGGACTGGCGACCCCTGCCTCTAGCTCCAGCAAACCACCGTGACCCCGAATTAGGGAATAAGCGGGTAAGAATATGAATGAATGAATGAATGAATGAATGAATGAATGAATGAATGAATGAATGAACCATGTTCGAATGTGCTCGGCTGCGGCAGCGACTATGTTGAGCGTTCGATTATCTCGGTGTGCAACTGGTTTGGTCTGCTCTCTGTTTGAAACGTGAAAATCCCCGTTGATGATCTCTGTCACATTTTAATCAGCGCCGTCGGGCTGGACGAGCACGGGGAATCGAGCTGTTCGGGAAATCGAGCTGTTCGGGAAACATTATACATTTACACACACACTCTCTAAACCGGCACTGGAGTTTGGAAGTTAATTCTTTTCGTTTGTTGGAAATCGGTAAGCAGATTCTTATGGGAATATAATAGACTCTATAAGAGAAATGTTGCCCTGTTTGTTTTTATTGTTTTTTATTAATGTAAGTTACGGATTATTATAAATATTCTATTAGACTCGTTAGTATGTGGATTTTGTTTCGAAATCCAATTTAATTTCGGTTTTTAAATCGGCATCGAACGAACGAATGAGTGAATGGTGAAACCCCCCCCCCCCCACCTCCCTTTAAATCCCCCTCACCGGGTAACGACATTTAATAGACATCACGCTTCGAATGCAGGGCGCGAACGTCTTTTTATCCTTCTGGATATTTTACTTACCTTTATAAAAGAATAGGACATGTCCACTACGGGGCTCGTATTGATTTCCGACTTGTTTTTACGGTTTTAAGTAGACTAGCACTCTAGCTTGGCCCGAAAATAGCCGTTGAGTTTCGGATCCCAGGTCGGTTTAAAAGTCCGATAAATATATGATCAAATATCTGTGTAGTTGTGCTAACATGTCGGGGTCTAAATTTATAAATAAAAACAACAAATTATATTATTATTTATCAATTATTGGTAAATTTCTTGGCTTGGTGACGTTGGTGCGCTCGCGCTGTGTTTATGCTAGCTAACGCAAGCTAGTCGTCGGTAGTTAGCTTAGCATTGAGGGATATATGATTTAGCGGAAGTGTTTAAAGTTTATTATATGGAGCGGTTTTGGTTAAATACACGATAATGTGTGTGTGTGTGTGTGTGTGTGTGTGTGTGTGTGTGTGGTGGTCGAGTTAATCAAACAATATTAAAGCGTTTGTTGTGTAACTGTATAAACCCCCAGCTAACAGGGAACCGTTCCTCAGAACTTCTGCTAACGTTCTTATAAAGTTGTGTAAACGTTAAGGTATAACGTTCCTCAAATAAAGATTCTATGAGTTATTAACGGTTTATAAACGTTCCTGCGCTTTTGAGAAAACGTTGTTCTGGGAACGTCCTTCTTATAACGTTATTTCTTAATGTTTTGAAGCAATGTTCTTGTGAAGTTATTCGTTCTTTAAAAATGTTCTGAGAAGGTTTCGAGAAAACGTTCTATAAACATTGTGTGTTCTAATGTTAGTTGTATTTTATAAATGTTTTGGAAACGTTTTAGTAGTGTTTTTGGAACGTTCTTATGATCAGTCTTTCATCTTCTAACCCACTTATTCCCTAATTCGGGGTCATGGAGGTTTGCTAGAGCCTATTCCAGCACATATCTGGAAAGGGACAGGGGTACACCCTGGACAGGTCACCAGTCCATTGCTGGGCCACTTATAGAGGAACAAAAACACTCACTCCTCTTGGCAATTTAGAATCAACCTAATATACAGGTCTTTTTATACTGTGGGGAAAAAAAACAGAGTACCCAGAGAAACCCTATGCAAGCGCGTGGAGACCACACCCTCAAATACCCCCTTGCCCGAGAATCGAACCCGGGACCTTCTCGTTGCGATTCAACTACGCCACCGTGCTGCACGATGTCATTCATGCTTCATAAATGTTTAGAAAATTTTCAAGATATGATGCTTCTTGTATGTTCTTATGATGGTTATTCATGCCTTATGAATGTTCTGAGAATGTTTTGAGAACTTTCTTAGAATGTTATTCATGTGTTATGAAATGTAACATTTAAATAGCATTTCCAAAAGCTAAACAATAAGTTAGCTACTGGCAACAAGACGTTTGTTAGCACAAACGGACAGTATTTTTATGTGCAGACTGTTGTAAGTCGATGTTTGCCTTTTAAGAGGCACCAAAATGACAAACACTGTGTCTCCATCAATCACCCTCCACCCTCTAGTGCAGTTACAAACCAGTGTTTGGTTTTGGGTGGGAAACATTTGTCCTGACTCGTGTGTTTTTTTTTTCTTGACAGATTTGTGTTTACTCCTTTGGTGGAGGAGGAGGAGGAGGAGGAGGGGGAGGTGAGAAAAAAGTTACGGAGACAAGAGGAATACGCCAGAGAGAAGATTCAAATAGTGAGAGAGTGAAAGAGATAAAGAGAAAGAGACCTTCTCCACCCCCTGTGTGAAGGAAATGCCCATCGCGGCTACTAGTGCACCTCCATCAACTCCAGAACCCCGTGTGCGTCCCCGAGTCCCAGCCAGCAACGAGTGCGTGCCTAAGTGTGCTCCAGAAATTGAGTACGGCGCACAGGAAGCAGGTCTAGTCACAGACCATTTACCCGCCGTTCACAGCTTTTCCGCTTCCTCAGCGGCCCCTTTTCACCTGACACACCCTTCTCCCACAACACACCCGTCCCAACCTATGGCCACTGAGCCGCCTAGGACTCGGTCCCGGTCCCGTTCTGGATTCTATCAGAGCACCGGCGTGAACAGCGGTGCCGGAAGTTCAGGCGCAAATCTTCATCATCATCATCACCATCACCACCTTCAACAGCAGCAGCATCAACAGCACCAACTTAGCGGTGCATGCACATTACTTGGTGCTCACGGACACCCGGAGAACCTGCGTCCACCCGGCGCAGTGCTTTCCCCCGGTGGACACCGGCATCCTGGTCCTGGAGCACACAGGAGCCCAGGAGGCGCAGGTAAAATTCCCATTTTTATCAAGTTTTTTTCACCCTTGTTTAGGACTTAAAAAAATAATAATTTTGATTGTATAATGTCTATCATTTTTAAGACACAAATAACAATTGTAAGCTACAACAGTTAAATTACACTGACAATTAATTCTGATTGAACAGCCAGATTCTTTCGCGCGCGCGCGCGTGTGTGTGTGTGTGTGTGTGTGTGTGTGTGTGTGTGTGTGTGTGGCTTTATCTCAAGTTGAAACTTGTTGCGTGAGATTTCACTTGTCACAGGAGGACAGCAGAGACTGACAGGATAATATTGTGTAAAATCAGTTCCGCTTCTCCTGGTACACGGTTTTAGTGATGGCTGGTTGAAAGTGAAAGTAAAAACCGTGAGTGCATTCAAATACGTCACATAACGTCACACACTCGGTGCCACTAAAGGCACAATGCAAAAGTATTGAAATAGATTTTTCCACCCTAAAAAAATGCCTAAAGGGCAGGGATATATTTTTGTAGTCTGATTGCTATACACGATAGCCCCAGGACATCAGTCTATATTGAAACAAGTTCATCAGGACATTGTGAGGATCAGTTGGGAATGAATGAATGAATGAATGAATGACCAGGTGGTGTTTTGTTCGCAGGCTGAATCCTTTGGCAGATTTGTTTACCACTGCAATGATTAAATACACAACTTGCTCATAGGTACATTTCATGTTGGTTAGGTACTGATGCTGAAATTATATTTGGCTGTTACAGGACATAAGGATCCATCCGGTTTTAGCTTTTGTTTTTAGTTTGTTTTGAAATATTTGCAATATTTAAAAATTGATATTTATATTACAATAGGATAGGATTTTTCTTATTAGTTGTGTAACTGTTCTCTATGTATCACTGCCATATCGTTTCAGTCTCCTGATTTGGTTAATTGTCATTAATTTTTTTTAAACTTGCAAGACGGTGCTGGGGTCGATTCCCAGACAGAGGCCTTTCTGTGTGGAGTTTGCGTGTCTTTTCCTATGCTTGTGCTGGTTTACTCGTGGTACTCCAGTTTCTTCCTACAGTCAAAAAAAAAAAGTTAGGTTGTTTTGGTGATTTCGAAATTGCCCCAGGCAAGTGTGTGTGGCCATATGATGGACTGGCAGCCTGCCCTGGGTGTACCCTTCTTGCCTTTTGCCCTTCAGAGAGCTGGGATAGACTCCAGCAGACCCATATGAACTCTGATTGAGGGATAAAGCAGGTATAGATGAATGAATGAATGAATGAATGAATGAATGAATGAATGAATGGTTGCCTAGCTAATACACAAAATGGTTAAAAAAAATTAGTAGCAAATGCACATGTGTGTAATTAGTTACGTTTAGTAGATGTATGTAAATACTTTTCTGAAAATGAGATGACGCAGAGGTAATGAAGTAAATCAAAATACAATATAATTTGTTACACGGGTCAGATGTCAGGTGGTCGTCCGTATGAGCAGATTAGTTCCTGTGGTTATGCACGATAATCTTTCTGAAGCTACTGACATGTAAAAATGTTGTTGACGTCACATTAACAGAATAAAAAACTCCATTCTTATATGTAAAATTTGAGTTGGCCGGTAATAAGCCCTCTGTCATTGTGCGGGAAAGCGAGCAACAGAAAGGGCTGCGGAACAAGAGAAAGCGAGCATGCATGGACCAGTGGCGTTTTGAATGTCGGTTAGTAGGAGTTAAAAGGTTATTCTTTCACCATGTGAAAAAAAAAAAGCTGAAGCAGTTTCCCAGCTGCATCACAGCTTTCAACAGGCAAAGTGAGTCACATACACACACACACACTCACACGCATATTTTGGACACAGTTTTTCCACACTTTAGAGATCAGATTTAAGTGTGTGCGTGCACGCATGCTTAAAATGATCAATAAGGAAGCACACCTGAGTTTGCATAGGAACTCTTTGACCACCCAACACCCCACCCCCCAACACACATACTGATTTAACCCTAGACTGGAAATACCTGCCTGCCTGCCTGTGTGTGCGTGTGCGTGTGCGTGTGCGTGTGCGTGTGTGTGTGTGTGTGTGTGTGTTTCTAATTTATGCTGGTTTATCAACAGACTAGGCACAGAGTTACTTTCACCTGTAATGTGTGTGCCTGTGTATGAAAGAGAAAGTGTCAGTTATATCGATGTGTGTGTACGGAGAGATATATATGGTTAAGAGAGCGCAAGAGCAAAGGAGAGATATTGACCGGGATCAAAGAGATGACTTTGATAACGAGAGGAGCTCAGCACAGTGAAATCCCTTGAGTTCAACACCATCTGCTCGCAATACAGAACAAATGCAGCTCACGTGTGTGCTCTCACTCTCTCTCTTTCCCTCTCTCGCTCACTCGCTTCTGTCAGTTCTGTCCTTCGTGCCATGGTCATGTTGGTTCGCTTCTCCTGAGCAATGCATGCTGAACCACCTTCTTCATTCTGTTTCATTGTCTGTGTGAGAAGTTTGAGGTTATTTATTGATTTTTATTTTGATTATTATTAGAGTAGGGCTGTTAATAAAGGATCATTTAGTTTTCTTTTCCCATCTGTCTCACTGCCTATCTTTCTGTCTCTCTCTGCCTTTTCTCTCTCGTTTGATCTGTTATGCTGTATCTCTCTCTCTTTTTCTCACTCCTGCGTTCATTTTGTCTCATCCTGTCTCACATTTGTTTAACCTTTCTGTCTGTCTCTCCTGCTCTATTTTTGTCTGTCTGTACTGTATTTACAGCAGAGAATGACCGGCTGTGTTTGCGTGTCTGTTCTCAGACACCTGGCACCTGGATACACTCCTGCACTTAAACCACGAACATCTCGCCGGCTCTCTGAAGGCGATCCCATATCCAGACTTTATTCTCCGTCTGCTCTTTTATTCCTTTTTCTCCTCTGTTATTAAGTGCAGGTGAAGGACAATCACTCTCATTGGGCAAAAAAGGATAAACTCTTTCAGACCAATTAAAGAGCCCCAGCCTGCCATATTCGTTTAATTAACGAAGGTCCATGCTTAATCAGAGAGGATTATCCGTGCTACACCATCTAAAGATTCAGTCCTGCTGCTCCATGGCCATGTTTTTTTTTTTTTTTTTTTTTACAAAAACCCTGATGTATGAGAGGGATTTATTTCCTGAAGTGTTTCAAGTTGGATACTTGATTTATTGGTTTTATTTCTTGTCGCGTTCATTATTGTTGTTTTTGTTCAGACATGAACTCAAGTCAGAAGTACTTCAAAGTTATTGTTTGTTTGACTCGTGTTGATTCAGTGGAGATTGACTTTTTTTAGTCACGTGTGTGTGTGTGCGCATTGAAAAGAGTCCCATCTGAATCATTGTTTTCGCTTGAACAGTGCTGCAGGAGGAAATTACTTCATGTTTTAAGAGAGAAACTAGTAGAAGTCAAGTAGTTTTATTAAAAGAAATTTTTTTCCATGAGATTACAAACACCAGTGATTGGCTAGCGTATCTGTGATTGACAGGATACCCCGCCAATCCGAAGAGTTCCGGTTGTATCACTAAAGCGTTTTTTGATCCTAAATCCATCCTACACTTCTCTCAAATGCGTCGCATCCTCTAACCTCCTTACTGTTTGAACCAGGAACTGTGTGTTCTGTCTTTTGTCATGTTACCTATTTACCGTGTATTTAGGTGTCTGTCTTTCTCTGTCTTTGCTCTCTCTCACGTTTTCCTTTTCCTGTCCAACTCCTGCATTATCTTTGTCTCATTCTTTTTTTTGTTGTCGTTGTTTTTGTACCAACTTCTCATTTTAATCTCTTTAAAAGACTCTGACTGCCTCTTTCTTGTTTTGATTCTTTTGGTCATTGTAAGAAAAGAGGGGATTTTATTTTTTTAAAATTTATTTTCTGTCGAGCAAAGACATTGCAACAGCGAAAGAGTGTACGGTTTGTTACGGAACACAGATTGATTCCTTCCTTCAGTGAGGAACACCTGCTTACACAGTTGTTAACTAATACATTTAAAAAAAAAAGGATGTATTTAACTTATTAACTAGCATTATACCCAGTGTGTCCGTTTGGAAGTTGCCATGGAAACACTCGCACGTTTCCATGATCTTGCTAACGTTATTTTTTTTCTTGTTTTTGGAGAATGTTAATGTAAGTAACTAAGTGAAAATTGTACACGTTTCCAGTGGATTCAAATAAATAAGGCACCATTTTTATCCTCATTGAAATATACTAACACCTCTTTCTGCAGCGTTGACAAGCGCTAATTAGAGTTCCTGCCGTGCTACAATGCAACCATGCGCAAACTAAAAATATACCCTCCTGTTCCTAGTCACATGATCACAATTTGATTGGCGTACGCTTCGTAGACCAATCCCAGCTCCCTTCATGCCTTTTCACGTTTGTTTACACGTTGACACGTCTTATTTAAATCGGCACTTTCACTTTTTACTTTCTCACACATGCACGTCTACACTTCTATTTTCATAACAAAAGGAGCTATTTGTTTTTGTCTGCTTTTGTGCGTCTCCAGGCAACCTCTTTAGCAGTTCCGGCCACTTTGCTGCTGGACGACGAAATGGACCAGTTAGCCATGGGTCGGCCGATTCTCTAAAATTAACCAAACTCCACCCTACCCTGCTTCCTGAGTCAACCTGCTTAAATTCCATGAAAGAATAATTCCTCATTTGAACAAATGGTTTGAAATCATTTGTTTGGCTAGCGTATTTGTGATTGACAGGTGAACTTTGCGATACGCCTACTATCAGAATATCAGGAAAACTCTGACTTGTAGAAGTACTACGATTATGATCTCGATCATTTTCCATATTTGATTGTGACGTTAAGTCAAACCTACTTTTTTCCAGTTGAAGTCTTAAATCCTCCCTGCAGTTCTATTGAACCTCCACCCTTCTTACTGTTTGAACCAGGGTGTGTGTGGGGGGGTGTGGGTGTATGTGTGTGGATCCGAAATGAGAGAGCGCCTGAAACCAAATCACGTTTCATGGGGCCTGAGCTGGAGTGAAAGGGGTTGAGAGCTCTAAGAGGTAGTGGGAGGGGAAAAAAGAATGGAGCAGAAAAAGAAGTCAAGAGATGGTGTGATTATGTATTATATTTCACTTTTTTCTATGACTGTAGGTTTGTTTTGCTTTCCTTGTATCTTGTTTCTCTCTCTCTCTCTCTCTCTCTCTCTCTCTCTCTCTCTCTCTCTCTCTCTCTCTCTCTGTCTTCCTCAACCCACCACTACTCAGTTTCTCTCCCTCGACCCACCACAACTCCGTTTCTTTCTCTCTCTCCCTCTCTCTCGCTCTCTCTCTCCCTCTCTCCCTCTCTCTCTCTCTCTCTTTCTCTTCCTTTTCATTGCAATCTTTGTTTAATGCTTCTTTTTATTCAGTTGAATAAAAACTCTGGCAAATACAAAGCACTTTGGCGAATACACACAACTTTTCTGTGGGCCTGATTCAGATAGTGTGTGTGTGTGAGAGTGTAATTGAGTATGTGTGTGAGACAGCTAGTGAGAGCTACAGCAAGTGAAGGAGAGTGAGCGAGAGATAGGTGCAAGGGTAGAGAGATGGAGGAAATAGATTGAAAAAGCCGAAGCACTCTCGAGCTCAGAGCAAAATCAATAACTGTCATGAGGGGAAGCCTCAACCTCTTAATGTCTCTCATGCGCTCTCTCTTTCTCCCTTCCACCCACCATCCCCTATTGCTATCCAGGTCGTCCACCTCCCCCACTTGTTCATCCTTCTTCCATCTTCGGTAACGTGTCCTGTCTGCCTCGCTCCCCCCCTCTGTCCAACTCTGATGCTGTCTAGAGGGAAATACGGCCGGGAATGTCATGGGGATTAAATATTTGCTGCACCAACATGGCCGCCAGACGTTCCTTACGGTCCATTGTGTTTCACATGTTACTGATAGACTGGATTGCAGGTTAATGAGCTTTGCAGCCAAGCACAACTCTTAAATGAGCACCTTCTGACCAAATTGGAAGAAAGTAGCAGCACGTGTGTGTGTGTGTGTGATGGTACATTGGCGTTCTGATTTCTTAATTCTGGTAAAGTAGCCAGGATTCATTGGGCTTTATAAAGCTCCTTCTTCTTCTTGACCCAAAATGACCCACGAGTGACATAATCTGCACAAGATGTTTACACTCTGCTTCTTAAATCTCATGGTCAGAAATAAAACGGCGACCAAAACTCAAACTGCTACTAATGCTAATAGTAATGCTAATAGTAATACTGCTCTCATGGCCACAAGTAATAGTAGCAGTTCTTGTGTTAGTTATAATACTACTAATTTATTATTATTATTACTATTACTACTATTTATTCATTCATCATCTTACTCACTTATTCCCTAATTCAGGGTCACATGGGTCTGCTGGAGCCTATCCCAGCGCACAGTCCATTGCAGGGCCACATATAGACAAACAACCAACCACACATTCACCCCTATGGGCAATTTAGAATCACTAATCAACCAAGGAAGCCCACGCAAGCGCTGGGAGAACATGCAAACTCCTGGAACCTGGCACCTTCTTGTTGTGAGGCAACTGGGCTAAGCACTACACCACCACGCTGCACCACTATTATTATTATTATTATTATTGATCTAAGTGTTTATGCTACTACTATTAACTAGTACTGCTATTATCAGTGCAATTTTAGTTATGCTATTTGTTCAGTGATTCTACAAGTGCATTTGTCTGGTTTCAATAATCCTTCTGTCAACTCAAGCAAAGATTTTGTTCTTTCTTTTCTGTCTGTTTCTCGCTCTCTCCTACGGTTTGGCAAAAGTGTGCATGCTTTATACTTAAGAACTAAGTCAAGCGTGTGTGTGAAAGAGTGAGGAAAAAAGAGACTTTATACTGCACAAACCAGCTTTTTGCTCTTCACCATCTCTCTCTCTCTCTCTCTCTCTCTCTTTTTTTTATAATGTATGTATGTGTATGTATTATACGCACGAGTACACAATGTTATGTTTATAATGCTGTGAGGTAGCTTATGCCCAGGTTCAAATCATTCTGTGCTGAAATAAAACATAACAGATCAAACTCTGAGAAGCACGAATGACTGTTTAGTTTCAGCAACACACACACGCACACAATGAATCAGAGAAGTAAGGCAGATTATTGCAGCATCAAACGGCAAAAAAAGGATAGTACTACCCCTACCCCCAACACACACACACACACACACACACACACACCTTCCTGTCCTTGGAGCAGAGGTTTCAATGCATCCAAGGGTAACTCACTTCTCTTCCTCTAATGAAATCCAAGAACACACACACACACACACACACACAAACATTGTAATAAAGGACACCAAGATCATATCATGAGTTTTTACTCTTTGTTTGTACATGTTAACATTTACAGTTTCTCTCTCTTTCTCTCTCCACAGGTGCGATGGGAGGACTGTATCACTATCATTCTGAGCCGTCCTGCGCAGATGCCACGGAAAAAGTACAAACGTTTTTTTTTTTGTTTTTTTTTGATTCTTTGGTCTTCTACTGAGCTTTTCCTTCATGTTAATTCTCCGACTATCTACTTGCTGGCGTTTTAATACACTTTGCAACCGCGGCACTAGTTATCTGCCATCAGGTTTCTTTCCTGAGTCAAAGTGAATGAACAATACCTTGCACACCTTACACGCATACTTACACACAAGTATTTCACCTAGAAAAGTCACCACTAATCTCGGAACCCTTAAATAATGAATTCAGGACTCGCAGACACAGGCGACCAGTTTTTCTCTCATCCACACCTTAATAAGCTGCTTGAGAAATGGTAGCCCAGTAGTTCTGGTGTTTGATTGGAAAATTATGTGGTTGGTTCTCAGCACCACCACTTTTTGAAGCGTTGCCCAAGAAAGTGGAGCGCATGTAAATGTCACACAGACTGCGGTCTGGGTCTGAGATGCTGCAGCCGGAGGTGTACTAACAATCTCCGCTCCAGCTGTGGGGACACAGCAGGACGATTGAGAGGGCGGGAACAGGCAGGAAGCAGCGTCTCATAATGTTCTGGAAAAAAAAGGTGCACAGTGTGGTAATGCAGAACGTGTGTTTGGGTGTGTTTACGCCTTGCAGGTTCCGCTTCAGTCAGCTGATCCATACTGTTCTTACAGACGTGTGT
>JAOTRA010084284.1:0-12548 GCA_026260255.1 Pseudolaguvia tuberculata | reverse complement strand
CACACACACACACACACACACACACACACACACACACACACACACACACACACACACACACACACACACACTTAAGCGCGCGCGCTCTTTAACTAGTGGGACGGGCAGTGAGTGACAGGCCGCGCGGTAGCAGCAGAAGTAGTCTATCCAACTGACGAAACGAGCTTTTTTACCCGCAGATTTCCACACACTGGTGCGCCATTTGTCTAAAGACATTTTCTTCCATGAAACAAGAGGATACGTTGAAAGCAGACGCACGAGCGAATTTCTGCAGTCGCGTACACGACGACCTACTTTAAAAAAAATCCAATTCGGAGTGAACTCCAGTTTGAATGAATGAAGATAGTGCAGGTTTAAAACCGCGCAAATGGAGAGCGAGTTGCCGAGTTGCGAGGACGTGCGAAAGAGCGGCTACCTCCGCAAGCAGAAGTCCATGCACCGGCGCTATTTCGTATTGCGCGCGGCCTCGGAACGCGGACCAGCCCGACTTGAGTACTACGAAAGCGAGAAGAAGTTCCGCGGAGGAAAAGCAACAGTGCCTAAGCGGGTCCTCGCGCTCGAGACTTGCTTTAACATTAACAAACGCGCCGACGCCAAACACAAGCACATGATCGTGCTGTACACGCGCGCAGAGAGCTTCGCCGTGGCTGCAGACAGCGAGACGGACCAGGACGAGTGGTACCGCGCGCTGCTCGAGCTCCACTGCAAGAGTGAGTTCACACACAGCGGCACGTTGTCCCTGTCTAACTAACCAGCACTAATACTCGTAATTAACCGAGATTAACACTGGGAACAGAGCATGCAGTCGTACGAATAGTTTTGGGACACATGAGAACTGGAGCTCGCGCTTGCACAAAGTGATCGCTTAAAGTGTGTAATTATTACTAGGTGTTAACGTGGCAGACCGGGAAGCCTGGTACAGCCTGCAGTATGTTACATTTATAGTTTGACTTATCTTAAATATATTCATCTTTAATGCATTGTGTTTTTAAAGCATTGCTTCTTTGCGCCACTTTTTGTGCTGCACGCGCTTTTATAAAATACAATGCAAATACATTCGGACAATTGTGTGCAGATATTTACAAAAATCTTGCAAATATATTTGCGAAATTTATCATTAAAGCTTTGACCAGTCGTGCTTCTACATTTATCTCTGTTACACAACTGAGCAATAGGGGCTTAAGGGCCTTGCTCAAGGGCCCAGCAGAGGTAACTTGGTGGAGCTGTGAATGAAACCACTTCACCCTTTTCTGATCTATTATCTGAGGTTGGATAAAGTGTAATAAGGATTAAAGGACTCAGACATCATAGCAGCTGGACTAAAACTGGCCAAATAGTAATAAGTCTTTTTATAGGTCTGTTAAATGCAGGTCAGTCTGACACAGTTCATCTCCGCCTGTGTTCACTGAATCATTCATTCATTCGTTCATTCATTCGTTTGTTCATTCGTTCATTCATTCACTGGGTTATTATTGACTTTAAATATGAGACCTGTGGCTCTTGCAATTATATATGTTAGAAGAACATTCCAAAAACGCTTTCAACCCTCCTGCTTTAATTTTTCACATTGACGTAAAATGTCCGATACGTTTAACATTATTTAATAGTGTTTTCTTTAAACGTTTTGAGAACATTCTAAGAATGACATCATAAGGATGTCCAAATAATGTTTGTTCCAAGAAAGTTTTCTTTCAGCACCACAAAATGGGTATAAACTATTAATAACATGTTGAGAATGTTCCATGAATGATATTTTAAGAATGGTATGTCCAATTTTAGAGAACTTAATGAACGTTAGTTAAAGTTGTGGAAACATTTTCTGTTCGCTGGGTAAACGGTTCGTCTGTTGACAAAGGCAACAGCGACCCTGAGGTTCTCGTTCCTCCGTCTTCTTATCCACGCCTCCACACAGAGCCTCAGGTTTTATCTTGGATCTTCAGCAAGTGTTTCTTCACAACTTAACCACGTGTTTAGTTCAATAACAGGAAAAACAACATTTTTTTCTTTGGAGAAAAACGTAAATTGTATCTTTGCTCTACGTTCCGGAGGAGGGAGATCCTAATAGGGGAAACCATTAAAACCAAAAATATGCATAGATTATAATGTACCTTAGATTGAATAATACTGCTCTTCCTTTGCTGGAAAAATATACAGACAAGTTACAAAAGACATCCTTATGGGTCCCAGATGGGGTTTTTTTTCTCTTCTTTTTTTTTTGGAAAAGTACCAGCTAAGTCAGCATGGGTCGTGTGCGTTTCAATTGCTGCTGTGTGTGCCATTCCAGTGCTGATACAAGCGGAAAGCTCAACAAAATATTGTCAAGCGTTGTTCATCCCAACCCTTTTAAAATATTGTATATGTGTAAAGGTGAAGTGTAAAGGGCTAAGCGCTTGTGTGAGATCGCTAAATGAAGTCATTTATCTATTATGAGTTGAAACGATAAGCTACAGGTTTGTGCAAGTGCACTGTAAAATACACATCAACGCACATGACAACAAATTTAATGAGTGGACAAAGCTGTAATCGATTTTGTAATACAGAAGTAACAACGGTGGTAAAGTTGACTTGGCCGTAGACAAAGGCACCTGCTTGCCTGTCCCTTGGCCTTAAGAGATAACACGCCACAAATGAACCACCTGATACCGTATTAACAAATCAAAACCAAAGGGCAAAGTTCTGCTACCTGGCATTGTGTAATGTAAGGAGAAGCTGTTGACCGAGTCTGATCTGATCTATACTGTGAGCTCTACCAGCACAGTTGAATCAAAAAAAAAGAATGCTGTAATATTATTCATAAAAGGAATAAAAGATTAAATGAAAAATTAAAAGATGTAAGATGTAAACAATGATTTACTCTTTATGGACAACCAAAACCTCCAGAAGTCCTCAGGTCTTTTATTGAATATTTGAATATGGTAATTTGTCTCCTGAATCCATAATATATAATGATGCAAAAGGGCAACACTGACCACTACGCCACTGGTTGCATCACAACAAAAAGGTCCCAGGTTCGATTCCCGGGCCCCCGGGGGGTCTTTCTGTGCAGAGTATGCATGTTTTCCTTGCACTTGCCTGGGCTTATTTAGGGTACTCTGGTTTCCTCCCACAGTCCAAAAACATCAGTTTGTTTAGTGAATCTAAACTGCTCATAAGATTGAATGTTAGTGTGTGTAGTTGTTTGTCTATGTGTGGCCCTGTGATGAACTGGCGACCTGTCCAGGGTGTACTACTTGCCCCATGTGCGCAGGCTCCAACAGACACCCCTGACCCCGAATAAGGGTAAAAGGGTGTAGAATAAGGGAATAACGAATTAGATGATAAATGATGCAAAATACATTTGAGTAGCCTTTTTTTTCCAACAAATGCTTGTTGTGGTTGAAATTAGTGATACTGATGTGGAAAGTGGTAGCTCAGTGGTCAAGATGTTGGACTGCTAATTAAAAGGTGGAGGTTCTATCTACAGCACCACCACGTTGCCTACTGTCACTGGGTCTCAATTGCTCAATTATAAGAAAGCGATAAAATGATTTATCACCTTGAAAAGCACATCATACAAATGCTGTAAATGTAACATATTAGTGGTTAATATTTATGTCAATCTGGTTTCTGGCAAATTTACAAATGTAATTAATATAGCTTGCTTTCAGAAACAGTTTCCACAGTTTATAAGGTAACCGGAGCCAAGGGTATGTACTGTACTGGTACCAGAGAATGTATATGCTTCCTTTTTATCCAGAGAGGTAATTATGGGCAGGGGTTAAAGCAAATATAAGGACAAAATATTTTCCCATTGACGAAGTTTGTAAAATCCAGGCACACTGCTTATTATTTCACTAACCGCATTTAAATAACCAAACCACACTGGATCATCCGTGGGTTTAAACTATGGATGGTTTTAAGAAAGGAGGAATGCTCCAGCCCGGCAGGTTTGAGCAGACCAAATGCTGCCTAATGTAAAATGAACCACATTCTCATACATACATACATATACACGCACATACATATGAACACACATACGTACATACATACACTTACACATACATACATACATACATACATACATACATACATACATACATACATACACTCACATACATACCTACATACACTCACACAAACATACATACATACACAAATACATACATATACACGCACATACATACATACATACACTCACACAAACATACATACATACACAAATACATACATATACACGCACATACATACATACATACATACATACATACATACATACATACATACATACCTACATACACTCACACATACATACATATGTACACACATACTATACATACATGCATACATACATACACTCACACATACATATGTAAACACATATATACATACTGTACGTACATACGTACACATATACATACATACACTCACACATACATATGTAAACACATATACACATACATACTGTACATACGCACGCACGCACTTACATACATACATACATACATATACACATATGTACATTGGGCTCACCTGTACAAGTGGAGGGTATACAAAACTGCGCATTTTTCACTGGTCATTATTTGTTCAGCTGTAAGAAGATTTATTGCTCTTCACACCACTTGATTTGTCCACACACTTTGGTCTACCCCAAGACTGAGACATCATGTTCTTGTCTTCTGGTATTTTTAATATCTTTCTGCTAATAATTAAAAAACAAACATTGTATAGAATAGGATCATTTAATAGTTTCAAATAAAACAAAACAGGAAAGACGATTAAAGCTCTGTGAAAGCCGATAATTGAATGGTGAAAGATGATATTATGGGGATAACAACTGGGCGCCAGAGAGGTCAGCTCGTTTACCTCACACATTACCACCATTTTGCCACCACTGCCTTATGGTATGTATGTTGGAGAGACTACAGTAAGGAGATGTTGTTTAATGGTTATTCTCTTTTAAATCCTGCTGCTGACTTTTCTGTGGTAATTACCATCACTGGGAGTTTCTCTTTATAAATGTATACCAGAAGCACATTGCTGTGTGACGAGTGGGTTCTATTTTAACTACTAAAACTGTATCTGCTGCAAGCCAAATTTCTAGTTAACATTGTTGGATAATAATGTAAGAATTATTTAACATCAATTAATGTTTATTTTTCCTATTTTGTGTAAAAACATTTTTCCTATTTTGTGCTATTTGTTTTACCCTAAAATATACAAACTCTCATAAACATGCGGGTGCACACCAACTCACACACACACACACACACACACACACACACACACACACACACACACACACACACACACACACACAAATCCTAAAACAGTTAATTCCTTGGTCTCAGCCACAAAATTTCAACGAGAGAAGGGAGGTCAATTGGTTCATTTGATCATAAATCGGCGCTTTTCCGTAGAGACCATTTTGAGGTTAAAAACGAATGAATAGCTACTGTTTTAACGGAGTCAGCCTCTCGCTAACTGGGCACTTAGGGGCAGTTCATTTCTGGGAAATGGTGCTCGTTCCTTACCAGACAAAGTGCAGCGATTAAATACTTTTGACATGTTTTATTACTTGAGCACAAACAACCTTTTCTCAAGCCAAAGCACAGATCTGTTTCCTCTTGGGATTTTAAAATACAGTGTTCAAAACAGTGCAGAGCATCTAGATGATGTGTTTGCATGTGTTTTACAGAGGTAGATACATTACATATTTATAGCATTTGGCAGACGCTCCTATCCATAGCAACTTCCATTTGATCTCTTTTGTACAACTGGGCTAGCAATTGGGGATTAAGTGTTTGCTTGGGAAAGGTGGGAATTGAACCCTATTCTTCCTGGTATCAGTCTAACACCTTAACCACCAAGCTACCACTTCCAGGTACGAATGCATGGGAATTAAATTATACTTTTGAACAAACTGCAGCTGAAGCCCCTATGCCATGTGGATGACCAGTTTCAACAATTTTCCACAGACAGAAACGCATCGGTTCCAATAACTGAAATCTTTCTTAGGTGATAGTATGTAATATGTATATAATCTTCCTTGCCTCTGGTGGGGCTTGAATCTCTGTCTTATCAACAAATCTGCACCTTAAGCATTTGCGCCACCACTATCCCCAATTACAATTAGACAATTATCCCCCATCTCTGATGGTTTCCAGTGCTTTTTTTCTGAGGGGGGTTGCTTCAAATTATACAGTGTTACCACACCCTCATCGATGCAAATCTACCTTAATTTTTTGGCAGAAAAGTACACAGCACAAGCTTATATTTAACATTGTAAATGAGAAGGGTGTTTTCTTTAAAATGCTTGATGTAGGCAAACCTTCCCAAACTGTTTCCATTTTTTGTGGTTCCTAGGCACCTAGTATTTATATTGGTAATTACATATATTGGAAACATAAGGAAAGAGAATTAGAAAATATAGTTTGATTCTGAAATTCTGATTAAGTTGTTCTCAATCAATAAGCCTATTGTACATTAATCAATCAATCGATCAATCAATATTAATGAATGTATAATTAGCTTTTTTTATACATGGAACTGCAAGTCATTCACAGTTCATTTAACTTAATCCTGTCCATGTACATAAGAAAGACTTCAAGAAAAGTCGTCCTCCCTGGTTGAAATAGATGGCCCTGTTTTTCTCATCGTCTTGTTATTTACAGTGCCATTAGCTAATCGCAGGCATGTGTGATTTCATGTATATGGCAAAGGGATGATAATGCTTTTCTACACTGGGCTGTAATAAAACAAGAAAACATCCCTTTCTATATAATATCGTCAAAGCTTTTTTTTATGTTTTCTGCCAAAATGCAGGTAGATTTGTATCGTAGGGTGGGTGCGATAACACAGGATATTTTTCTGTCTCATGGGCAAGTAAAAGGGTTTTGTGTGGGTGTCTGTGTGAACAACCAACAACCTCTTTTTTTAATCTATTTACTTTTGACAAAAAGTGCCACCTTGTTGTCATGTTAGACAAAATTCATAATTCTTTTGAAACAGACACAATTAGAAATGCTCAAATAGTGCCGGTTTCTATGTGTGCGCATGTGTGTGTGTGCTGACTGAACTCACAAAATGTGTGAAATGAGCTTTAGAGGTTGTTTGTAAGTGTCCATTTGGAAGAGGGAGGTGGGAGTGTGAGACAGGCAGGGACACTTGGCAGCTAAAGAGAAGATCTCCCAGGGTTTAAAATGTAACACACACCCCTTTTTTCTTTCGCTCAGTTGCTTCCTCTCTTTTTCTTTTCTCTTGCTGTCTGTGGTTCACAAACACAGCTGGTTTTCTTTCTTCGCCAGTAGCCGACTTCTTATTCTCAAAACGAATATAAAAAAATAATAATAAACCCCCCTCCACTATTTAAAATCAATTTACATTACATAAACCTCTTGAAAAACTAACTCAAATCCAAAACACTTTTCACCAGTTGCCTTACACATCTTAATGTGGTATGGTGTAACAATTAAGATCTTCCAGGCTTTTCCTCCATCTCTGGACTCTTATGTAACAGATTCTCTGTTCCGCTGCTCTGCTCCTTGAGACTCTCTGTTCTTCTGTTGTAAGTGCAGGGTAACATACAGCTTTAAAAATTATAGCTGATATCAGACACTTCTTCCAAAAAACCTGCAGTTTCAAAAGCATTAGCAGTCAGCATCTGCAATATATTGAATGCTTTATTAATAGTAATAATAACAATGCAGCTATAATAAAGAGACGTTGCAGTTGCAACGAAGGGTTTAAGGTGTCTGGGCTAAATAATAATAATATTTGTATGATGTAGTCTTTTATAGTATTTCAAGCATGATAAACTTTGTTTGGTATTGATTCATGAGGCTATGAGCGGATATCAATTTTATTATTTAAATGAATTAAATTGTTTATCAGTATATATAATTATTAAATATTATTATACAAAAATACTATACATTTTAGTTCATATCTAGGTAGGACAGCAATTTGGCTTAGAGGTTATCACTGTTGCTTAACAGCAAGAAGGACCGGGTTTGATTCCCTAACTTTCAGTGTGGAGTTTGCATTTTACCTGTGCTAGTATGGGCTTACTCTGGGTACTTTGGTTTCCTCC
The DNA here is from genome assembly GCA_026260255.1 of Pseudolaguvia tuberculata. Taxonomy (NCBI): domain Eukaryota; kingdom Metazoa; phylum Chordata; class Actinopteri; order Siluriformes; family Sisoridae; genus Pseudolaguvia; species Pseudolaguvia tuberculata. The sequence continues at coordinate 4,480 of JAOTRA010084284.1, read as the reverse complement.
TACAGTCCAAAAACATGTATGTTAGAATCATGTTAGATGATTCTAAATTGCGTGTGTGTGTGTGTGTGTGTGTGTGTGTGTGTGTGTGTGTGTGTGTGTGTGCATGTGTCATTCTGTGATGAACTGACGTCCTTCCCAGGGTGTACTACCTTCTGTTAATGCCTTTTGCCATTCAGAGAGAAGGGATAGAGCAAGGATAGGCTCCAGCAAACCTCCATGACATCAAATATATATATATCGAATATATATATAAACATGAGCTAGTCCAGGTTGGCGCAATCGAATAATAAATCTGATTTATGTAGATGGCTATGGATATCTAATGACAAATCAATGATAGAACAATTAAATAGAAACACAATGTGTTTGTGTTCATATGTGACCTTCTTTAACCTTTTTAAACCTTAAGTAATGTCTTACAGCTACACTAATTATAACGTTAGGGATAACAGAACATATCTGGGTTCTGTTAGGAATGATGAAATTATAATGATGTTTGTTGTTGAGAAACCTACAATCAGTGGCATATATCATTATCGCTGTCATTATTATAATTTGTCCTTTGCAGATTTGATGCAAAATAACTATTTGTGAGTGTGCATACGTATTAGTCAGATTTATAGCTGGTATTCAACTTCATCATAGGTCTGTTCTATGAAGGGAATCCAGAAATGAGTCAGTGTTCTTTTTGTAGCTTCTAAAGAAGTTGTTTTTAGATTTACAAAACAACATTAAGCACTTTATTTAATTACTATTGCACAACAACAAAAACAAGATACGTGTGTCTCCGTATTATGTATCTAGTTTCCAGTTTTGTGTAACCTCCGCTGAACAGAATAATGGCAGGAGTATGTATGATGGTAGATGAATACATTGTCAGGAATAGCTGTGATGTACATTTTATGTTATTTGCAGATTAAGGTGGTAGTAAGAAGCCCTGGCAGTTTGGTAGGGTGGTTCTTACATATATTATAGCATTCTAGGATGCATTCTTTTTTATTAGCTATTATGTTTATATTTTATAAAACCCTTCATTTTGTAACATTTTTACAATCTATTGAACTTGATATTATAAAATGCAGTAACTGATTCACATGAACTAGCCAATGATGAGATATGTTTCTGTTATATATAGCTAACAGCTCTGTTAGCATTGATATGACAGTGATATTATAAATACACAGTTTACATTACACAGTTAAATATGAAATATTGAAAATATAAAATTGTTTTACTTTTATGTTTGGGTAAGTGAGGGAACGGATTTGAACATTGCAGAACAATCAAAAATCACATTCAGGCTTCGATCATACACCACTTCGTCTTCTTCTCCTTTCGTCTGTTCCCGTTAGTGGTCGCCACAGTGGATCGCTCTTCTCCAAACTACCCTGTCCTCTATATCTGCCTCTTTCACCCCAACTACCCGCATATCTTTCTTCAACACATCCATAAAACTCATCTTTAGTCTTCCTTTTTTCCTGCTGCCTCGGCCCTTCCATCCTCAGCATTCTCCTACCAATATAATTCATGTCCCTTCTATGCACATGTATAAATCATCTCAACCTACCCTCTCTCATCTTGTTTCCAAAACATCCTACATGCGCTGTCCCTCTAATAAACTCATTTCTAATCCTGTCCATCCTTGTCACTCCACCCTGCCTACATTTTTTTCTTCACTTCTTCACTCTCCATTACTTTGCACTGTTGACCCATGGTACTTAAACTCTTTCACCTTCACTACCTCTTCTCCCTGCAACCTCACCACTCCATTGCCTTCCCTCTCATTCACACACATGTCCTCAGTCTTTGAATGACTTTCATTCCCCTTCTCTCCAGCGCGTACCTCCACCTTTCCAGATTCTTCTCAACCTGCTCCCTATTCTCATCACAAATCACAATATCATCCGCAAACATCATCGTCCATGGAGACTCCTGTCTAACCTCATCTTTCTCCCTGTCCATTACCACTGCAAACAAGAAAGACAACCCATATTTTATGCTTGTTTGTTTGTTTGCATTTAAATCGGAACCCTAACATCATACCCACATACACATACACCACCATCTACTAAATTTCTACTCTTTCCTATCAGTCGAATGAAGGCAAATGCACAATCAGTGTATCAAACAATTTCACACATTAGTTGAATTCACAAATTGAATATGATCTTGGTTGAGGAACTAGAAATTACGGAACACTATAAACAAAAATATTAGTTTAGTCAACCTCAAAGTTAAAGTTACAGGTCTTGACTGACATGTGAGGTGTTTGTCTTTGCATTGTGCTGAGAGCTACCCAACAGGCCCTGTATTAGACTGATGCAGGGTTCAGACCAGCAAACCAGCAATGCTACAGCTTTTATATGTCCCACACTTGTTCTGCTGCTCCACCTATGTCAGCCCAGTCATGTTTATTTTGACCAGCGGGTAGGAAAAAGGACTTACTCCCAAATGCCAGCATGAAATTAGAGCACTAAATGGGATGAATTCTGTTGAACTAGGATATTTAAAAATATTACATCTGGGTCAGTGGTTCCTGAACTGTCCCATTGATTTAATGCGACCATGGGCAGCTGTACTGCATGACATTATGACACATTAAATTCCTAGATCAAAGATGCCACATACAAGCATCATGGTGTGCTTTTTCAGATGAATGTGAAGTAAGCACTATGAAAACACTGCACACTCCTAAAGAGCACTTTCAGTGTACCAGAAGAATCGTATGTTTGTTTAAGGTTCATGCTTTCACTAAACCTGGGCTTGTCCAAAACTATTTACCAAAGTATTTTCTTTATCATCTCTTCTTTTGCCTCACTCTTGCTTCTGATATAATATTAGCAGCAAATAAATTATTAATATGTATAAATACTAGCGGTGAGAATACTAATATAATATCATAAAAAAGTGGTTGTGTAGGAGTCAAGGTGTTAGTGGTGTAGTTACAGACTGCTACATGGAAGATTGGAGTTCAATTCCTAGCACAATTCCTAGCACCCTTAACTCTGGATACTGGATAAGGGTGTCTGCCAATTGTAAATAAAACAATATAATTATAGATAACTGTATCAAAAGTTCTATACTCAGAGCCTTTTCAACTCTCATCACAATCATTTTCCATCCACCTAAAACAAGTAGTTGAAGGAAAAAGGAATAAATCTGTTATTTGGCCTTTATTTGAAGCGTTCTTTCTTTCTGTGACTCAACTGATGTTGGCATCAGGCATAATTAGGGTTTACCGAAATTACATACACACACAACCAACAAAGGAAAATAGGAAAAATGCAGGAAATAGAAAACACCTTGCAGGTTTGCTGGTTGTTCACGTAGCTAAAATTTTCTGGCAAAAGGAGCGGAAGACTGAGTCAGAGCCGAACGCTGGTTGTCCTTGCAAGTGCGTGTCTCAGTTCTCTTTTCTCCATATGGTTGTGATTGTTTGATTCTTGTGGCTGCACTGCTAATAATGTGAGATAACAGAAGACAAATACATTTACTGTGGGCCATGTTACATTCAAATGTTTTCATAGACCAGAATCACACATACACAGACATGTCTGGTTTGCTGCCCTGGTAGGGACTCTTCATATGAGTAATGGTTTTGATACTGTACAAGCAGTATTTTCTTTATAAGATTCTGTATAAATTTTGTGTGTATTCAGGTTTAGGTCCCCACTACGCTGTATAAACCTGTACACACATCACACATAAAAACTTTCTATGGTCTATTTGCTAGCTGGTATTTTACTCCTTATCTTCTTTAGACTTAAAAGTGTGAACTTTAATAAAAACAAAGTGAGACCATACCAAGACAAATGTTCTCATTTACTTAAATATTTGTTAAATGTGTTATATTAGGCTGGCACCATAGGGTAGTGGGTTAAGGCTCTGGCACTCACATGCTCATCTGTATTCCTGTGACCCAGATTCGACCTGGATGTGACATTTTCATTTTCATTGGGTGAAAGAGAGGAACACACACTAACAGTATCCAGCATTTACTAAGATGTTTGACTGTCCTGAAAACTATAATATGGACTGTGTGTGTGTGTGTGTGCGTGCGTGCGTGCGTGCGTGCGTGCGTGCGTGTGTGTGTGTGTAAGAAACAGTTTGTTTTTCCTAGTGCAGGTTTATCAGTATGGCTGGCATGCATAACTAAGTTGAAATACTTAACGACTCATGGCTCTTCTCTTTAACAACAGTTTGCTTGCAACATGACCAAGAAAATTGGCTTATTGATTGTGTTTAGTTCATACTGAGTATCTAAATATAAAGTTTGTTTATCTCTGAGGGCCAACAGTGAAGTGTGATTGCTTTTGAGCAACCATGGATATAGATAAAGTTCATATATATGATATGATATCCATAGCTTTTTTTTTATCAGGAAAAAGTACATTGTACTGTACTAAATGGGAGGGTTGCGTTAGGAAGGGCATCCAGCGTAAAACCCCGCCAAGTCTAATGTGCGGATCATGGATCCGCT
>JAOTRA010084275.1:0-12548 GCA_026260255.1 Pseudolaguvia tuberculata | reverse complement strand
AATATCACACACACCTCAAACTAATAGTGATTAATACACTACAAAATATAAACTATTTCACATTTAAAGATCACAGCTCCTCCTACTGTTACTGACTGCAGTGATATTTTACTCCTCCTTGTGAAACACCTTTCCATCTGCTTTTTTTCACCATGTCACAGTGATGTTCTCACCCATTCCATGTTCCTTCAGTTTGTCCTTGAGCTGAAGAACAGATCAAGACTTTAGTTAGTGAATAATGCAGCAGAGACAATCTCTTGGGAGATTTGTAAAAATGTCCATAAGATGTGTTATGAATACAATACAGTCTGTTCATGTCACAGTGTGATGAAAACTGACTGTGGTAATGAGGAGTTGACTGAAAATTGAATGAAGATGAAACTCACCTATTCAAATATGGTCTTCTGTTGCACTGGATATACTGGACACCCCCACACAATTAACAGTACATTTAAAAAGCTATTTAAATGAGCCAAAACAATGAATTTTATTAATTCATTAACTCACATAAACAGAAAAAAGTTAGTTTTGTTGAGCAGTGTTCATAGTCAGCGACATCATTTAACAATTTGGCACACTTTTATTAGTTAAATAATCATTAGTCTCTCCAGGTGATTAGTCTCTATCCATTTCCAGGGGTCTCTCATCAGGCCAAACCAAACATCATCATATGTCATTCCCCCTATAGCCGTGTTTATTGTTGTCTCTAGTAGTGGCCAAATCTGTGTGATACTGACAACAGTAACTCCTACCATGACTTTAGAGAAGAGTATAAGATGTAACGTTCTGGTCCAGTCTGTGAGGGCAGTGACGCCCGTTTGTTAGCCGAGTCCATAAATGCAGATACACAGCAAGGTTTACTCACAAACGTTTATTCTTCCAGAGGCAAAAGAGCAGATAGTAAACAAATCCATATCAGAGGGCAAAGAGGTAACGTAATTCAGTCCAAGGGTCGAAAGCCAGAAAGTCAGATAGAGAGGGTTTGTTATCATGCTCAGTAAGTTTTGGAAAAACAATACTTCACATTGAGTCTTCGGGACGTGGCTTTATATACGGTATAGTAGGAATTGCCTACTAACCAAAGAAGAAAGTTCAGTATTCTGGCGATGGCGCCCTCCTGTGGCCATCAGCCAGTTTAGTCCCCCTTACAGTACCGGGCAGCTGCAGACGGTAGGAAATGTCATTAATTCTTCAAAGTATTTTGAATGGGCCAATGTACCTGGGACTTAGCTTCCGGCATGGGATCTTTAGTTTCAGATCTCGGCTCGACAACCACACCAACTGCCGTGGCGCGTAGTTGGGGTGAGGACGTCTGCGCCGGTTTGCCTGCCGCCGTTGTTCATGCACAGCCCTATTGATACGTACGTGGGCATTCTCCCAAACTCTGGCGCTCCACTGGTACCAGTCCTCAACTGCAGGTACTGTGGCTGGTTCCTTGGACCAGGGGAACAATGCTGGCGGGAACCCTAAAACACATTGGAAAGTGGAGGAATGAATTAGAGTTTTGTGCGTAACCCCACACTGTGGAGTTATCCCTACATTCACTACATTTATACAGAAGGATAATATTAAGTCTAATGTGTGACCTGCTTTATGTTTGGGTCCTATAACACACTGATTGACTCCCACTGAGTCAAGTATAGATAAAAATGCCGTCCTTAGCGGGTCGCCTGCATTCTCGAAATGAATATTAAAATCGCCAACAATTAGTGCTCTATCGGCAGAGACCACCAGGTTCAATGCAAAATCTGCAAATTCAGCAAGAAATTCAGAGTATGGTCCTGGTGGTCTGTAAATAATAATGATTGGAATAGACTGACTGGGCTTATTGTTTGCCGTTACATACATTACTTTACTATAAAGAATTTGAAATGTGTTAAAATTATATTTCTGTTTTGTATAATCTTTAAACTGTCGCATTGGAATGGGACATACTACGACATACTAGAGCATACCAGAGCATACTACGACATCGGACATTTTCTTCACCAAATTTAACTCCTCAATAAAGTTAACCTTTGTCGTCTCCGACTGGCAAAGGTGGATATCATTGGCACCGGCATGTACCACTAACTTAGCAAACCACTGTTGGCCTAATGCCTTAAGATTAGCTGTTATGTCCGGTGTTCTGGCTCCAGGAATACATTTGACTAGCCGCTGGAGACACTAATGGTCTGGCTAATTTAACGTGCCTGACTATGGAGTCTCCAATAACCAGAGTTCCTGTATTCTTCTCAGCGGGTGCGTCTCTGAGAAGGGCTGTTTCATAAGGCACGCGAGACTCTGTGGGGTGCTCCGTTGACTTAGCTGTAGCTTTAGCTTTAGCCGCAGCTTTAGCGTTAGCTTTGGCTAAGCGACAATGCTGACGGTTTGTCACCATTTCGCCCCGCTCTGGAATGTCATCTGGTCTGACCGCCTTTTTCACAATTCATCCTCTTAATAGCTGCTTACTTCCACCTTACTAATCCTATCTACTTCCTGCTGGTCATCTCCACATCATCCAACATTTTCTCTCTCTCATTTTCCTCATTCATCAACTGCTCATAATACTTTCACCACTTTCCTCAGACACTTTCCTCACTAGCCAACACATTTCCATCTGTATCCTTTAAGTTTCAGTACATCCTTCCCAGCTCTGTCTCTTTGCCTGATCCTTTTCTCCTCCCTTCATGTCCAACTTCTCATACAGTTCCTCATACCCCTTTGCCACCTCCCTTTTCATCTCATTATACTCCTGCTTACTTTACTCATCTCTCTGCCAATCCCAATTCTGTTTTGCCAACCACTTTCTCCTTATGTTTTCCTGCAATTACTTATTCCACCATCACCACATCTTTTTGTCTTGCTTTCCCTTTCCATATGTCACACCTTTCTAGCTGCCTCACTTTGGGGTCATTGTGTGCATCTGAGCTCTCGACAGCGTCTGCATCGGAGCTCTCGACAGCGTCTGCATCGGAGCTTTCGACAACGTCTGCATCTGAGCTCGCGACAGCGTCTGCATCTGAGCTCGCGACAGCGTCTGCATCTGAGCTCTCGTCAGTGTCTTCGCCAGTGTCTTCGCTAGTGTTTTCGCCTGTGTCTTCGCCAGTGTCTTTATCTCATGAACTTTTGACAATGTCTTTTGTGTCACCTGTTGTGTCTCTCTCTGTCCCCCCAGGGTCCCTCACCGTCCCTCCAGAATCCCCAGTGCTCCCTTTGGTCCCTTCAGTGCCCCCTTTGGTCCCTTCAATGTCCCCTTTGGTCCCTTCAGTGTCCCCTTTGGTCCCCTCAGAGTTTGCATTGTCCCCTTCGGTCCCTTTAGGGTTCCCCTTGTCCCCCTCTGTCCCTTCAGTGTCCCCCTCTGTCCCTTCAGTGTCCCCCTCTGTCCGTTCAGTGTCCCCCTCTGTCCCTTCAGGATCCCCCTCTGTCCCTTCGGGGCTCCTCTGGGATCCTTTGATCTTTGCTGAGTTTCTGGAGGCCCCTTCGGCCTTTTTTGATTTCCCTGAGGCCCCTTTGGCCTTTGCTGAGTTCCTCAAGGCCCCTCCGGCCTTTGCTGAGTTTCTCGAGGCCCCTCCGGCCTTTGCTGACTTTCTCGAGGCCCCTATGGCCTTTGATAAGTTTCTTGAGCCCCCTATGGCCTTTGCTGAGTTCCTCGAGGCCCCTACGGCCTTTGCTGATTTCTCAGAGGCCCCTTCGGCCTTGGCTGAGATTCTCAAGGCCCCTACGGCCTTTGCTGATTTCCCCGAGGCCCCTTCGGCCTTTGCTGATTTCCCCGAGGCCCCTTCAGCCTTTGCTGATTTCCCCGAGGCCCCTTCGGCCTTTGCTGATTTCCCCGAGGCCCCTACGGCCTTTGCTGAGTTACTCGGGGCCCCTGTGGCCTTTTTTGAGCTCTCTCAGGCTCCTTCGGCCTTTGCTGAGTTTCCTGAGGCCCCTTTGGCCTACGCTGAGCCTTCTAGGGCCCTTTTGGCCTACGCTGAGCCTTCTGGGGCCCCTTCAGCCTACGCTGAGCCTTCTAGAGCCCCTTCGGCCTACACTGAGCTTTCTAGGGCCCCTTTGGCCTACACTGAGCCTTCTAGGGCCCCTTCAGCCTACACTGAGCCTTCTAGGGCTCCTTCGGCCCTTACTGAGTTTTCTGAGGCCTCTTCGGCCCTTACTGAGTTTTCTGAGGCCTCTTCGACCCTTACTGAGTTTTCTGAGGTCTATTCGGCCCTTACTGAGTTTTCTGAGGCCTCTGCGGCCCTTACTGAGTTTTCTGAGGCCTCTTCGGCCCTTACTGAGTTTTCTGAGGCCTCTTCTGCCCTTACTGAGTTTCCTGAGGCCCTTGCGGGTCCCTCTGGGTTTCCTGAGGCCCCTGCGGGTCCCTCTGAGTTTCCTGAGGCCCCTGCAGGTCCCTCTGAGTTTCCTGAGGCCCCTGCAGTTCTTACTGAGTTTTCTGAGGCCTCTTCGGCCCTTACTGAGTTTTCTGAGGCCTCTTCGGCCCTTACTGAGTTTTCTGAGGCCTCTTCGGCCGTTAGTGAGCTTTCGCGGGCCTCTTCGGCCGTTACTGAGCTTTCGCGGGCCTCTTTGGCCATTACTGAGCCTTCTCTGGCCTTTTCGGCCGTTACTGAGTTCTCTCGGGGCCCTGCGGGCCCCTCTGAGTGTCCTCGGGACCCATCGGGTCTTTCTGTGTTTCCGCGGGTCCCCTTAGGTCCCTCTGATACCCCTTCATCCCTACCTGAGTTGCCCAGGGGCGAGACGGAAGAGCCACGAGTTAGTCTCACAGTGGCTTGGAAGCCTCGTCCCGACCACATGACCTTATCCTTCTGGATGGTGCAGGGCCCTGGACCCCCATTGTTGTTTCTTTCTCTCTCTTTAGGGGGGGGTACTATAAGGATATGAACGGAGCCCCGCCCCTCATATGATGACAGGCTGATGAAGCTCCGCCCCCACACTGCGCTAGCTGTCATTTTCGGTATGGACATGTTTGGCGTCGTTGTCCTGGCACCTACGTTGTCGGGGTGATGACGTAGTATTTAAGGGCACGTGACAGCAAGCGCAGGTGTGGGTAATTGTTTATGTGCGGCGTTCTTCCAAAGTATGTTTTGCGGTTTTGGACTCTTGGACTTTGTACAGCTTTTTGAACTTGAACTTGGATTAATTGAATTTATATATTTTCGTGTCTTCGTCTGCGTCTGTTTCCTGTGTTTTGTTTGTTTTTCGTTTCATGTTCACTGTACATATATCCTGCACCCTCACCTTCATTAAACTCATCCCCTTCACTGCATTATGGATCCTGCCCTTTTCTCTGTGCTGACGGCGCTGTTACACATGCACACGTGTACACTCTCACCTGAGCATACGCAGCATGCGGGACCTTATGGTTTGTCACGTCAAAACTGTGGTTAAAAAAGACCCACCAGCATCTATTCCACCTCAGACATTTAAACTTTAAATTGCCACTGCTGGTTCTAAGGACTGTATCTGCACTGTTAAAAGCATCTTGAAAGATCACAACCTGGTTTGGTGACAGTAATAAAGAAGACAGATAAGAGCTCTACAGAAATTTTTTACTTTATACACACACACACACACACACACACACACACAGACACACAGTCACAACCAAATCCACAAACAAAAATATAATAAATTACAATTGTAAAATAATACAACCATTATTGTTTCTTTTACATGTTTGTCAATGGTTCTGTTTTAATTGCACACTATCACAAAATCCTAAGACAAAAGACCATATAAATATTACTAACTGAGGCTTTTCTTGTATGTCACAGCTCTCATTCAATGCAACACTAAAATATTCACATGCTTAAAGGTCAGAGGGCAACTGTGATTCAATATCCATGTTAATCTCTGATATTTGGTGTTCAATAGTGTGGCTGGACAGTTGGGTATCTGATTTCATGCCAATTGACACGAATTGTTTACTTAAATGGTCTACTGGGAAACTTTGCTATATTTTAATCTTACGCTGAATACGGTATTAAACTAAAGTGAAGCAAATGCGTGTCGTAAATTCCTCAGGGGCCCACATGCGGGGAGGATCTCTTCAAGGCAGATGATTCAGTGATCAATAGCATTCATAGACAACCTTTTAATAATTGAGATCTCAGGCAGAATGAGAAGGAGCAAAAACTAATCTTTTATTTGAAGTTAGTTGAATCCTCAGCAACAAAAATCATCAAAGACTTCAGCATTGAAAATTCAAGTAGCTCTGGTGGTCATTCGTGCACGAACGATAGGCCAATGAGCCGTATCCAATACCATACCCCGATACGACTGACTACCTTGCCGAAATCACCCCATTATATTGCCCTATCCTTTGAATATTCATAAACTGTCCCACTCATTTCCCAATGTAACACAATTATCAAGTTTCCTCAACTCCTCCTCCTCCTCTATTGATTTCCCAATAAATCCAGATTACCCCACATTTTGGTACCTCCCCTTACCAGCCTCTTAATTTCGTTTCCCATTAGAACTCAATCTAAGTAATTTGATTCTGACTATTTATTGTATAAATTTCCCAATAAACCCAAACCAAGTCCTAATGTTAAAAAAATAAAAAGGAATAACCTCTTTCATAAAACTCCTCTGTTACTATTTCCTGACATATTTGAGCTATTTTTCTTCAACTGAGAACTTATCCACCACGATTCTACTTCTTCAACCAAGTATGTGTAAGTTTTTACTCTCCTCTTTTATTTTATTTGCTCTAAATGTCTTAGCTACATAACTAGTGCTATCGTATTTTAATGTTTTTAAACATGCAGTAATATAAATTTGATACCCTGTTATACTAGAGTGTTAGTCTATGTGTATCTATGTACTTCTTTCAATTCCATATTTTATGCACAAGTGATTAATGTTTTTCAATTAATTCAGCTTTACTGCCATTTATTTGTTTGAATACTTATTTTCAATACAGTTCTCATCCGCTCCATGTGCTGCTTTTAATGTACCTGCTTCTTCTATTTTTCCCCCCATCCCTGTTTTTTTTTTCTAGCTCGCATCTCTAAATGACCCCGTGCAGAAGCCATTCGTTATTACCAGCGTTTATAGCTAACAAACTTTGGCTTTGAACTAGCAAGATTCATGGAGCATATGCACGCCACCCCAGATTTTAACTACCACTATACTCAGATACGGTTTGATCCAGAAACACAGGAAGCCTCAACTCAGACTGCTCCTGACTCGTCTGAGTCCACTGACTTGCAGCACGGACCCTCCTCAGCCTGCTGGGTCAGGCCTACAGCCTTTGCACGCCCATTACGTTACATTCCATCCATAGCTAACCACAGTTACTTGCCTACTTCATCTGCTAGCTCAGACACGGGAATCCAATTACCCCTGCTTGAGTGGCTAGAGTTTCAGAGCCATACTCAATAAAGCTGTCTTCTTAAAAAACACTGTTAACTTAATCACTCTGTTAACTACCCTTGTTTTTTTGATCAATGTGCATGGTGTGTGTGTATTTTTAGTGTATCCGCATGTTTTTGTGAAGACTATGCCTTCGGAGGAGCGCCTGCAGAGGACTGGATGAGTTAAGTGGAAGTGGGCTACATATATAACCTAGGCCTTACTAAGCGACTTCCTTTGAAACGTTGTGGATTACCCTTTTGGACTTTTTGAACTTGGACTTGGATTTTTGGATTACTCTTTTGAATAACGTTTTGGATAAGTTTGCCTTCTCTGCACATGGATTCATCTAATCATTCTCAGACAGCGTTGTTCCAGTTTTCCATCAGTGAGTCCTGATACAGTTCACATACCGGTTATTGCTTTAATTTACTTTAGTTTTAGATATTGATTGTACTAGTGTAAGAATTTACGGCTGCACTGCTCTGTTCCTCACCCCCCGTTTTGCTGGCGCGTCTCGGGAGTCTCAAATCACAACTCAGAAAATACGAGTACTCGGGGAGATCAAGCATAGAACAAAACACCAGGACTTTGTCATGACAGTTTATTCATGCAGAGATACTCCAAAGAATATGATTGAAGGAGTCCATTTAAATAGCCACTCATCACAATAGCTTTTTTGGCAACTCCTTCTGAGAATAACAGACAGGAAACCCTCTCACATGCCTGTATCTTCAGATAACACACAGGAACTCAACACCCCTGAGCATGTGTTACAGACAAACTCTTAAAGACCGGACATTGGGTGCTGACTATGTGTGTGTGAAATGAGAATGTGCTGAGGTGTGCAAAATCCAGAAGCTTAACACAAAAGAACACATGTACACAATCATAAAGAAATAACACATAATAAAACAAGTTACAGGAAAAGAAGATAAACTAATCAATTCAACTAGGCTAAATATTCTCCTACATTAGATTATATATTAGTTAACTATACTTAGTTTGATTACATATTGGCTAAATAAATTTACCTACTGACTACTGATATAACATTAAGCTAACATTAGTTCGATTAAACATTGATTGAATGAGATTATGAATTGTCTAGTACACATTTTTGCCTGACCTTTTACTCCTAATGGACATCTTACTCCTAATTATAGTGCTACTTGTATCATAATACTAACAATTATGTCATGTCTTTATCACACATGTCTTCCAGTCTCACCATTCCCATCCTAACATTTTCCGTACATGCGCTGATTAAAAAACCACAAACTTTGATTAGAACGCAAGAGCGGCATGAAACAAGGCAAAGAGCTCATGTTGGAGCCGCAAGTTGGCCACCCCTGATCTACAGAATTCAGTGCTCCTTGAAAGAAAACACAGAGAGAATGATGTAGCGCTTCCAAGAAAACACACAAACCAATACAGAGAGAGAGAGAGAGAGAGAGAGAGAGAGAGAGAAAGAGAGAGAGAGAGTGAAAAAGCTGTGACTTAGCAAGTTCACATATTACAGCAGTAAAAAAGGTTTATTCTGGCAAGTTGAGCCGTCATCATAGCCTAGTCCAGGTGAATGCCAACAAAAGAGTTCCACTGCCTGGAGTTGAGTCTGTTGTTTCCCAGTTGACCTGAAGCCCTAACCAACCAAAGTAGTTGAGCACCATGTCTCTGTGTGCAACCACAAGCTCTTGGGAGTGGGCTATGATTAGCTAATTGTCAGTAGACAAGGGTTTGCACATGCCTGATGCCTGCAGAAAGGTTAGGATGGGTTCCGCAAACTTCAAGGCAAACCATTGGAATAAAATTTGCCTTTGGAGGGATTGATACATGAAAGTATAAATCCTTCAGGTCTATAGCCACAAACCAATCCTTAGGTCTAATTTATGTCAGCATATGATGAGAGTCAGAATTCCGAACTGAAATTAGTTTAGGACCTGTTTCAACCTCCTCAAAGCTAGGATAGGCCTGGTTCCTCCTGCTTTTCTGTGCAGAAAGAAGTGGCAGTAAAGTCCCTGGATCCTCTCGGCTGGGGGGGGGGGAGGCGCTAACTCTATTGCATACTTCCTAAGAAAGGATGCATCTCCGGATTGTCTTGTCTTGGACACACTTAATTTTGAAAAACCTTTACTTAAATATAAGAAAAATGGTTCTTACGGTTCTTACTAAACTTGACTTGACTTCCTTGCTCAACACTAGGCATAAAAAATTGTTCATAATCATCCCTACAAGAGAGGACACGACTATAAATACACAAAGAAGACACACCTGAACTCAACAGACAACAAACATAAACAGGACACATAGACAAGGAATACAAAATACGCAGAACACAAGGGGGAAGAAAGGTCACAAGAACAAAAAGTAAACAAACCAAGAAGCAAATAAGGATTAGCTAGTATAGCCAAGCTACACAATGACAAAAAATACAACACAAGCAAACAAGAAACATGAATAAATGTGAAACAATGACAAAACTTTATAATAATCATTAGAAACACAGTTTTTGTCCTTATGTAATTACAAATATACACTATGTATTACATTTGACTTAGATTAATTTATAATCTGTAAATTATTGCATTACCACAGTAACTTTTCCAACACTGAGTAAAACAAGTACAGGTGACATGTATTTGTGCTTTTTTAATAAAAAAATAAAAAATAAAAAATAAAAAAGGAAAACTTTACCACAAATGCTCTAGAAACAATGTTTTAGAGTAGCATATTAATGAAAGTGCCTTAAATATGAAGTCCATAAATTATCTTACAGCATTAACACCTCTGTGATATCTCTGTACAGTCCATCAGGACTGACGCCTTATGTACTCACACGTGTCTCCTAAACAGGTTCAGTAAAACTTAAAATGAATGTGAATTATCATTAGACTCACCCGGACAGACAGAATGTTGATTGTGGGGCCAGAAAATAAAGGCACTAGTATTAGTATGTGTTATTGGTTAAGCGATTTTATCAGCTCTGTATACTGACCAACTTCCAGTAAAAATTTTTTTTATTAATCTCAACAGTGCAAACTGAGAACAAACCAATGACCTCAATTTTGTGTGATTTCCATAAACTGGGGTAGAGAGTGACATCACAGCTGTAAAGGAGTCTAACCATTCAGAATCAAAATGACTAATTTACATTGTAATATTTTATTTCTCTTACATTTGAAAAACATTTATTTGTTATCCAGATAACTGTGATTTAAACAATGTTTATTTTCTTCTTTATAAAACCTGCACAGAATCTGTTTATGTAACATTTCTGGGGCTGCTCATGACAGGGTGTGTCACTGTATTTGGAATTCAAATACTTCTACCCTTATTATTTGCATTGAGTTAGAGTGATGTTCCAGGTGTCTACATCCAGTAGCACATTAAGGTTGTGTTGTCTGTGTTATTCTTCAATGCCACAATAAACAAAGTATTTACATAAGTGTGCAGTGTCTCATTATTTTTTGTATTATTTTAAAATGATAATTTGATGTACAACAGATGGATTACTTCAACTCATGTTATTTATTTATGGAGCAAATCTTCAACCAGCCTCAACACTGATGAAACTGTTGCACATTTAAATAAGTTAAGAAATTAAATACCAAAGAAATGACCAATAATCAGTTTTTATTACATAGTAAAATTCTGTCACGTCCTCCTCTCTGTTGAGCGTCTCCAGCGCGCTGCCCGTGTGCAGCGGCGCGCGCTCGTGCACGAGCGAGCTCACGCGCAGCCAAGCCCGTGCGCGCGCCGCTGAGTCTCGTTTAGCGCTGATTCACAGGCATTATAAGCCTGTGTTTTTTCCCTTATGGCCATTGGATCATTTTTTGATTTTCTCTGAATACATGTTTCCAAGTTCTGGCTCATGCTCATGTTCGTGTTCTCGTCTCGTCTCGTTCCTGCCCTTTTGTTAACGGTATTCTCTTTTGTTACGTTCGTGTTTATTATTATTTTCTTTTTGTTTTTTTGTTTTTTTTCCTAAATAAATATGCACAACTCAAACTCGCTAATTCTGCGTGTGGGTGCGGTTTTCATTCCCGATCCTGCCACCCCCCTATCATTGTGACAGAATGATCCAACCAGGTTTGCGCCCAGCGGATTGGCGGCAGCCCCCCCCATCGCATTCCCACGGAGATATGACGGCCGTCGTGGCGAGTGTCGTAGATTCGTGCGGGAGTGCGCGGCGTTTTTTTTGGCTCATCCACATGATTACACCATGCCCAGGAGCAAGTGTGGGCTGGTGTTTGTGAGCCTGACGGGGAGGGCACTGGACTGGGTAGCCCAAGCCTGGGACGAGGACCAACGTCTCAGGGAGGACCTCCTCTATCTTTTGGCCTATCTCCTCGTCACATGCGACTTCCTCACCCCAGTTGAGGCTCTGGGTTTTCTGGCACGCCCGGAGATGGGCCTGTTGGGGCCGGAGGTGGTCGTGGAGCGTCTGCCTGGTCCGGAGGTGGTCGTGGAGCGTCTGCCTGCTCCTGAGGAGGCCGGGAGGCCTCCCTCTGCTCCTGAGGAGGCTGGGAGGCCTCCCTCTGCTCCTGAGGAGGCCGGGAGGCCTCGCTCTGTTCCTGTCACGGAGGCCGGGAGGCCTCGCTCTGTTCCTGTCACGGAGGCCGGGAAGCCTCGCTCTGTTCCTGTCACGGAGGCTGGGAAGCCTCACCTCGATCCTACCCTTTCTGGGTATTGGATTGTTCATGGACCGGGACCCCCGATTTTTCCTCCTGTGTTCTTTTTTGGGCTGAGTATTTATTTCTTTTTTCCCTGTATTTGATGTTTATGTTTTGCCTATAGCCTCAGCCTCAGGTTTTCTTAGTTTAATTGTGTTGCCTTTTTCATGTCCACTTCATATCTTTTTGTGTACTCATGTTTTTCCCCTTTACGTCATGTCGGGTTTTCCCTTTTTCTCAGTCAGTCACGTCAAGTCTTTTCTCCTTTTTTCACGTCAGGTCATGGTTTTTTCCCTTTTTCACGTCAGGTCATGGTAGTCTTTCCCCTTTTCATGTCAGTTCATGGTTTTTTCCGCTTTTCTCGTCAGGTGAGGTCTTTTCCCCCTTTTCCCCAGTCAAGTCAGGTCATGGTTTTTTCCCCTTTTCCTCAGTCAAGTCAGGTCATGGTTTTTACCCCTTTCACGTCAGGTCATGGTTTTTTCCCCCTTTCACGTCAGGTCATGGTTTTTTCCCCCTTTCACGTCAGGTCATGGTTTTTTC
>JAOTRA010084268.1:2496-12549 GCA_026260255.1 Pseudolaguvia tuberculata | reverse complement strand
CACACACACACACACACACACACACACACACACACACACACACACACACACACACACACACACACACACACAATATAATTGTGTGTGTGTGTATGTGTAAGGGGGCCTACTCTGGCTGATGGGCACCATCGCCAGAATATTGAGCTTCTTATTAGGCGTGGCCACCCTATATAAGGCCACATCACAAGGACTCCTTGTGATGTATTGTTTTTCCAAACTTACTGAGCATGCTAGCAAACCCTCTCTCTATGATCTGCCGGCTTTCGACCCTAGGACTGTATCACGTTACCAATTTGCTCTCTGACTTGGGTTTGTTTGCTATCTGCTCTTTTGACTCTTGGAGAATAAACGTTTGTAAGACAAACCTTGCTGTGTATCTGCATTTATGGACTCGGCTAACAACCGGGCGTCACCGCCCTCACAGAATACTTCACCGACAACGGGTCCAGCAGTCATCAACTCAATGGAGGATCTTCTTGCTGCCCTAAACCTTCAGGCTCAAGCGCTGCATAACTTACCGCCATGACCCATGCCGCCGCGGCGTCCCACCCCACACCTCATGGGAACACACCCACTGCTCTGCCCGACAAGTTTGACAGAAACCCCGAAAAATGCCGGGGGTTCATCCAGAACTGCCAGATCTTATTCGAGAACCAACCTCTGGGGTTCCCTATCGAGAGGAGAAAATGTGCCTGCCTACTGTCCCTTCAAACGGGTCGCGCTTTGGACTGGGCCGCTACAGTGTGGGAGAACGACTCAACTTTCCGTTCCTCATGTGATTACTTTTTCTCCCAACTCAGGGAGGTGTTTCAACACCCCGCGGGGGCCTGGATGTACCCACGAGAGAGTTCCGTTTAAAACAGGGTGCCCAATCCGCAGCCGAGTATGCCATCTCTTTCTGCACACTGGGTGCACAGAGTGGAATGAACGAGTTGGCACTCAAAGCCCTATTCAAGGAAGGGCTTAATGTGAACCTCCAAGCCGAATTAGTGTGCCGGGGTGATTTGGACACCTATAATGAGTTCATCCAATGAGCGATCTGGACGGACAACTTGTTGCATAATCACCTGGCAGTGTCTAAGAAAACTCGAACCGAAGGGCCCGAAAGAGAGTATAGTCCTCCGTGGTGTATAACTGAAACAGAACCCATGCAAGTGGGGGCCAATAAACTTTCGAACCGGGAGAGACAGCGAAGGCTGGATCTATGCAACTCTTGCGGAGAATCTGAACCCCGCCAGCAAGTGAGTACCCATATGTTCTCAATTCATCACGATTTAAGTTTGTCAGTATCAGCGAGGCTACTGTTTAATTCGGAATCTCGCCCTTTCTCTGCCTTAGTGGACTCGGGATCAACGATAAACATTATGGATGAGGCGGTAGCATGAAGACTTCAGGTCCCCAAAATCCTGTGTGACCCATTGGATCCACATTACTGCGATCAATGGGCGACCCATTGGTACAACTATACGCCGGAAGACAGCGCTGCTTTCCTTGACAGTCAATCACACTCACACGGAAAAAATCTTCTTTTATGTCACCTCAGCCCCGAAAACTCCGCTCGTGCTGGGATTTCCGTGGTTGCACACTCATGACCCAGTCATCTCGTGGAAAAAGGGCAAAATTACGGACTGGTCCCCATTTCGTCATAATAACTGTCTACCACATAAGCAAGCATACACACGAACCTGTCTGAAACGCAAAACTGACACATCTGATACGGGTGCCGCGCTGCTATAATGATTTAATCGAAGTCTTTAGTAAAGAGCGAGCGACCGCATTACCTCCACACCGCGATGGTGATTGCGGCATTGACCTCTTGCCCAACACCTCTCCACCCAATAGCCGGGTTTACCCTCTATCGGGTCCCGAATCCAAGGCTCTAGACGAATACATACAGGAAGCGCTGAAACAAGGACACATCCGGACATCCACCTCCCTAGCTGCGGCAGGGTTTTTCTTTGTGGAGGAAAAAGATGGCGGTTTACGTCCTTGCATAGATTTCAGAGGGCTCAACGCAATTACAGTAAAATACAGATATCCACTGCCACTAGTACCAGCCGCACTGGAGCAGCTCCGGAACACACGCATATTCACGAAACTAGATCTACGCAGCACGTATAATTTAATTTGAATCCGCAAGGGCGATGAGTGGAAGACCGCCTTTATCACCCCCACAGTGCATTATGAATATCGGGTTATGCCAAACCCTTGGGCCGGGTACGCACAAAACTCTCTAATCCATTCCTCTACGGGCCTAGCGCCTTTCCAGTGTGTTTTAGGGTTCCAGCCAGCGTTGTTCCCCTGGTTCTGAGGAACCAGCCACCGTACCTGCTGTGGAGGACTAGTACCAGCGGAGCGCCAGAGTTTGGGAGAGTGCCCATGTACATATCAATAGTGCTGTGCACAAATAACGTCTACGGGCGAACCAGTGCAGACTTCCTCACCCCAACTACGAACCCGGGCAGCTGGTGTGGTTATCGACCCAGGATCTGAAGCTAAGAAGCTAAGTCCCAGGTACATCGAGCCATTTAAAATTCTAAAAAAACACAGGCCTCATTGAACTGGAAGATGGCCCGGCTTACACGGCCCGGGATATCCTAAATTCTCGTCGACGTAGGGGTGGATTGGAATACTTAGTGGACTGGGAGGGGTATAGCCCCAAGGAACAGTGCTGGGTTAAGAGATAGGACATACTGGATCCCACACTCTTGATGGATTTCCACACCAGACACCCCGATCGTCCGGCGCCTTGCCCCAGGGGCCGACATCAACGGACGCCAGGAGGTGTCGCTAGATAGGGGGGTACTGTAAGGGGGCCTACTCTGGCTTATGGCCACGGGAGGGCACCATTGCTAGAATATTGAGCTTCTTCTTCTGTTACTAGGCAATTAGGCGTGGCCACCATATATAAGGCCACATAACAAAGACTCCTTGTGAAGTATTGTTTTTCCAAACTTACTGTGCATGCTAACAAACCCTCTCTCTGATTTATTGGCTTTCGACCCTTGGACTGTATCACATTACCAATTTGCTCTCTGACTTGGATTTGTTTGCTATCTGCTCTTTTGACTCTTGGAGAATAAACGTTTGTAAGTCAAACCTTGCTGTGTATCTGCATTTATGGACCCTGCTAACAACCGTGCGTCACCGCCCTCACAGTATGTGTGTGTGTGTGTGTGTGTGTGTGTGTGTGTGTGTGTGTGTGTTTGTTTGCTGTTACCCGTGTATCCGTCACGGTCTAGGTCCCCTGCGGCGGTAACCACCATCCCAAACATGGAGTCGTAGGTTCCGTTGAGGCGGATGGGTCGCGCTTCCTCCCAGTGACCAGCAGGGTTCAGGAACACATACACCGCCCCCCCGATCTCCGCCTTACGGTCAAAAAAGTTTGGAGCTCCTACCATAATATCTGTCCACCTGGAAAACATCAAGTCATGTGATTGAGTGTGTGTGTGGGTGTATGTGTGTTTGACTCCACCCTCTGAAAATACCCCTCCTCTAAAAACCCCACCCTCTGATAAACTCCACCCCTTCAAAAGACTCCACCCTCTGATAAACCCCAATCCTTCAAAAGACTCTGCTCTCTGATAAACCCTTCTACCCCGTCTGATTGTGTGTGTGTCTCACCCATCCTGGTTGAGGTCTGTGGCAGAGACAGAGTATCCGAATGAGGATGCTAGCTCCTCCCCCCACAGGATGAACTCTGGGACGAGGCGGTAGGCACTGTCCTTCTTCAACAGCACCACTGCACCAGTGTGATTAGCGCGAGGGGCTCCGGCTATGAACGTTAGCTCAGAGTGTTGCATCACTCCTTTAGCAGAATCCACTGAAAAACCTAAACATGGATTAACATTGCAGACAGACAGGTTAGAAGGACACATAAACAGCTGTCTCACTCTCATGATAATATCAGATTGCATCATGTTCCAGTCTCTTAATTCAGCACATTCCTCACTGGTGCTACCATCATGCTAATACTTAAGTATTTTTTGTGCTACAAATTACCCAATGCTAATCTGATACTAGCAGTAACAACATCCTCTGATTAGCTGGATTCCTAACATGCCTAACATAACACATCCGCGCGTAAGTTTGATAACTGAGAGACAAATGCTGTTAGCGAGCAGGATACAGACCTGCATTTTATGTGTTCTGTGTGATGTCATGTGTGATGTCATGTGTGATGCCATGCTTGAGAAGCAAATGCAGCAAATAAATAACACAATAAAAAGTAGTGAATATTAAAGCTACTCGAGTTAGCACGCAGATGATTAGTCTTGGGATCATGGACCATGCAAAAGTGGTGTGACATCATCACCACACTCCTGTGACACACACACACACACACACACACACACACACACACACACACCACAGCAGTAAGATTTTAATTTGCTTCTGATTTAGATAATATAGTTAAATATTAAAGAACAACAGACGAAAACAGTTAATTTATTATTGTGCAAAAATATTCTATAGCTAAACAGCAACACACACAGACACAGACACACACAGACAACGTTCATACAGACACACACACAGACACGAACACACACATGCAGACACACAAACACACAGGTCACACATATACAGACACACACAGACACACACAGACACACACACACACACACACACACACACACACACACACACAGACCACATGCATACTGACACACAAACAGGCAGACACAGACAGACAGACAGACAGACAGACACACACACACACACACACACACACACACACACACACACATCACAAACATTGTCCAACAAACCTAAGTAGCTATTCTGAGCTACATCCTGAGCTGCAGCTGGTTTAGACGGCTCGAGAGTTTTATAGACCAGAGCGTCCTCTAGTGGACTTGCCATGAACAACAGCCCTGGACGAGGTGGGGTGGGGGGTGATGGAAGGGAGGGGCAAAAAGGGAGGAAGAGAAAAAAACACATGCAGGTGTGAGATGGAGAGGTGTGGCTTAAACCTGATTGGTCGTGACACGTTGCTTGTTATAAATGGGCAGGGCTGGGGTGTGGCGGTAGGCTCATGCGGTTCCGTGACAGAGTGGGCGTGGCTCAGATGAGTCGTACCCAGGTAACTGTGATACGGGAGAGGAATTAAAGCAGCGTTTAACTGTTTCTCATCCGCCACTTCATATGGCCCGTCATCATAGTAACCAACATCCAACAGCGTCTGATTCAACAACTGAACACGCATCTCACCTGCAACATAAACACAGGTAAGGACACACACACACACACACACACACACACACACTCACACTCACATACACTCACATACACTCATCACACTCTAATAGAAACACAGTTCCACACACGTGTGTATGTACAACGCTGATGTGTGTGTAAAATATTTATATGTCTATGTGTGTGTGTGTGACTGTATATGTACATGAGTGTGTGTTAATACTGGTATGCATGCGTGTGTGTGTGTGTGTTTACCTTTCCAGTTGTAGGTCCCTGGTGCGCCAAACAGGATATAGTTGTTATCAGGGGTGAAACTGGCCGCTAGTCCCTGCTGACAGAAGCCGAACTGCTCATGACCTTGAGGACGACCTTCACAGAACTTCCATTCTCCTCCATCCAAATCGTCCCTCTCACTCAGATCTTCACTCAGCACATAGCATCGACCAATCGGATCACGAGTTTCGGATGGTTGATTAACCCGCTGACGGAGTTCGTAAAGGTGAGCACATGTCTACAGAGGAAGAAACGATCAGCACCACGGACATCACTCACAGTAATCCCATAATATCATCAACTTCATCAGCACCACGGACAGCACTTACAATACATCGCATAATATCATCAAACCCATCAGCACCATGGACAGCACTTACAGTACATCCCATAATGTCATCAAATTAATCAGTACCATGGACAGCAATTACAATACATCCCATAATATCATCAAACCCAGCAGCGCCACGACATCACTGAAAGTACATCCCATAATATAATCAAACTAATCAGCATTACGGACAACACTAAAGTTCTGGTGTAATCAACTTATTATAAAGACTCAGTTCATTCATTCATTCAGGGATACACCCTGGACAGGTTGCTATAGAACACACACACACACACACACACACACACACACACTGCCAGTCAACCTAATATACATGTTTTAGGACTGTGGAATCTTGAGAAAACCCATGGAAGCAAATATGCAAACTCCAGAGCGAGACCCCTGATCCGGGAATCGAACCCAGAACCTTCTGGTGGTGAAGCGACCGTGTTATACCAATAAATTACCGCACTGAATATTTTAATGTAATAAAGAATTAATATCAGTGTGCGATTTGCCGGGGGTGATGGGGGGATTTGCGCCCCTCTGGTCTAAATATCCATATCTCTGTTGAATT
Source organism: Pseudolaguvia tuberculata (assembly GCA_026260255.1). Classification (NCBI taxonomy): domain Eukaryota; kingdom Metazoa; phylum Chordata; class Actinopteri; order Siluriformes; family Sisoridae; genus Pseudolaguvia; species Pseudolaguvia tuberculata. Next base: position 6,169 of record JAOTRA010084268.1, on the reverse strand, counting down.
ATTTTCATCTTTATTATTATTTTTATTTTATTTATTATTTTTATTTTTATAATTGATCTTTTCCGCCTCATAGTCATAATGCTCTTTCAAAAATACATGATATTAAAAGCAGAACAATCAAATATTGTAACATTTTATAAATATATCTCAGTGAAACGCTGTTTCATTTTCAACATTCCCACTCCAATTATTATCGCTCTATTAGTCTTATCTCATCTCATTTTCTAACTGCTTATCAGAGACCGGGTCGCTGGGGCAGCAGTCCAAGCAGGGATCCCCAGACATCCCTCTCCACAGACACTTCCTCCAGTTCTTCCGGAAGAACACCGAGGCGTACCCATGCCAGCCGAAAGACATAGTCCCTCCAACGAGTTCTGGGTAGTCCTCGGGCCTCCTCCCAGTGGGACATGCCCGAAACACCTCTTCTGGGAGGCGTCCGGGAGGCATCCGTGACAGATGCCTAAATCACCTCAGTTGGCTTCACTTTGAGCTCCTCCCGGATGTCTGAGCTCCTAAATCTATCTCTAAGGGAGTGCCCAGCCATCCTGCGGAGGAAACTCATTTCAGCCGCCTGTATCCAGGATCTTATCCTTTCGGTCATGACCCAAAGCTCATGACCATAGGTAAGAGTAGGAGAGTAGATTGACTGGTAAATCGAGAGCTCCGCTTTGCAGCTCAGCTCTTTCTTCACCACAACTGATCGGTACATCGACTGCATTACTGCGGGAGATGCACCAATCCTCCTGTCAATCTCTCGCTCCATTCTTCTTTCACTCGTAAACAAGATTGCAAGATACTTAAACTCCTCCACTTGAGAAAAGCTCACACCACCAACTTGTAGGGGGCAATCCATCCTTTTCCGACTGAGAACCATGGTCCCTGATTTGGAGGTGCTGATTCTCATCCCGGCTGCGTCACACTCAGCAGCAAACCGCCCCAATGCACGCTGAAGGTCCTGGCTTGATGGAGCCAACAGGACAACATCATCTGCAAAAAGCAGAGATGAAATCCTGTGGTCCCCGAACCTGACTCCCTCCTGACCCTGGCTGTGCCTAGAAATCCTGTCCATAAAGGTAATGAACAGGATCGGTGATAAAGGGCAGCCCTGACGGAGTCCAACACGCACTGGGAACAAGATGGACTTATTGCCGGCAATGTGAACCAAGCTACTACTCTGGTCATACAGGGACCGGATAGCCTTTAACAAAGAGCCCCGGACTCCATACTCCCAGAGCACCTCCCACAGGACACCACAAGGGACAAGGTCAGAAGCCTTTTCCAGATCCACAAAACACACGTGTAGCGGTTGGGCAAACTCCCATGAACCCTCCAGCACCCTGAAGAGGGTATAAAGCTGGTCCAGTGTTCCATGCCCAGGACGAAAACCACATTGTTCCTCTTGAATCTGAGGTTTGACTATCAAACAAATTCTCCTCTCCAGTACCCTGGCATAGACTTTCCCAGGGAGGCTGAGGAGATTGATCCCCCTGTGGTTGGAACACATCCTCCGGTCCCCTTTCTTAAAAAGATGGACCACCACCCCGGTCTGCCAGTCCAGCGGCACTGTTCCCAGCGATGCTGCAGAGGCGTGTCAGCCAACACAAGACCACAACATCCAGAGACTTGAGGTACTCTGGGCGGACTTTATCCACCCTGGTGCCTTGCCACCAAGGAGCTTTTTGACTACCTCAGTGACTTCAGCTTGGGTGATGGATGAATCCACATCCGAGCCCCCAGCCTCTGCTTCCTCAAAGGAAGACGTGGTGGTGCTATTGATGTTATTGAGGAGATCCTCAAAGTATTCCTTCTACTGCCCAACAATGTCCCCAGTTGATGTCAGCAGATCTCCACCAACAGTGTAAACAGTGTTGGCAGAGCACTGCTTTCCCCTACTGAGTCATCGGACAGTTTGCCAGAATCTCTTTGAGGCCGATCGGTAGTCATTCTCCATGGCCTCACCGAACTCTTCCTAGACCCGAGTTTTGGCCTCTGCAACCACTCGTGCTGCAGTCCATTTGGTCTGCCGTTAACCTTCAGCTGTTTCAGGAGTCCCACAAGCCAACCAGGCTCGATAGGACTCCTTTTTCAGCCTGACGGCATCCCTTATTTCCGGCTTCCACCACCGGGTTTGGGGGTTGCCGCCTCGAAAGGCACCATAGACCTTAAGACCACAACTCAAGGCAGCTGTAGCAACAATGGAGGTGGAGAACATGGTCCACTCAGACTCAATATCTCCAGCCTGCCTCGACATCCGGTTGCGCCATACAACATAGCTCCTACGATCCTTCAGGCACTCAAACCTCTCCACCAAGATAAGGTGGCAGTCCATGGAGAGGCGCTCTATTAGTTTTTATTCATTTATTTTGGCGAACACAGTGTTCAAAATAGGTATAGTGCCTATTTATTTATTTATTTATAATGTTCACAGCAACTCGTCCTATACACTTAATATCGCTCTATTTTCAGTAGCATATTAAATATTTTATTGCGAACGCAGTGTTAAAAACTTCATATATAGGTGCAAGATATAGTTTAATATATATAAAGAAATAAAGATCCACAGTGACCTTAACAGTTAACAGATAATAATCAAAATGAATGAATGGATAAATGACAGTGTGATTAGAGAGGGTTTATATATCAGGATTGTATATTTACCACCACTTTTCCACCGATGCCTTGACTCTTCACTGTCACACCGAGCCACTGATTATCTTTACTCTCTCTGTCCAAACTCACTGCCACACAAACATCATTCATTAATAACATCACCCATTATTAACATCATCCATTAATAGCATCATCCAATAATAACATTATTCATTAATAACATCACACATTATTAAAATCCCCTGTTAATAACATTATCCATTAAAACATCGCCCATTAATAACATCAGTAGTTTGTATGATGACTCATGAGTATGATGACTCATTAGTGTGTAGTTGTGTGTAGTTTTGTGTATGATGACTCATTAGTGTATAAGTTGTGTGTAAGGTGACTCCTTAGTGTGTAGTTGTGTGTAAGGTGACTCCTTAGTGTGTAGTTGTGTGTATGGTGACTCATTAGTGTGTAGTTATGTGTATGATGACTCATAAGTGTGCAAATGTGTGTATGATGACTCATTAGTGTGTAGTTGTGTGTAGTTGTATGATGTTTGTCTCACCGTCTCCATCAATGTCGACTCGCTCACAGTCAAACTCTTCAGCTGTAATAGGACAGCGATACAGAGCACCTGTATGAGTGTGACGCAGGTGACCAAGACCCCGAGCTCGCGGTGCTCCCACCAGGATCCTAAAACACACACACATTTTTGACAACAGACTAAGAAACAATACTTATACACCAATATAATAAATAATACATAATAAACACCAATATAATAAACACCAACACAATAAACACCAACATAATAAATACCACATAACACTAATATATTAAACACCACATAACAAACATCATATAATAAACACCAATATAATAAACATCACATAACAAACACCACATAATAAACATAGCACAATATACTTCATATAATAAACACCACATAATAAACAGCACAACAGACACAGCACAATAAACACCACATAACAAACATCATATAATAAACACCAATATAATAAAACACCACATAATAAACGTAGCACAATATACTTCATATAACAAACACCAC
>JAOTRA010084261.1:0-12550 GCA_026260255.1 Pseudolaguvia tuberculata | reverse complement strand
GTGTGTGTGTGTGTGTGTGTGTGTGTGTGTGTGTGTGTGTGTGTGTGTGTGTGTGTGTGTGTGTGTGTTTATTTTCAGTTCAAGCTGGGGGCGGGGAAGTACATGATGAGATTATTATGTTCTCAGTTTCCTTTTGTGAAACAGTGACTCATTTGTGCACTGCGAGAGAGATGTTCTGTTACATATGTGCGTGTGTGCGCGACAGCGTGAGAGAGACCGCGTGCGTCTGCTTGTTGTGTTTGCATACCCTGACAACCAAAACTCGAGTTTCTTGGCCCGCGTGTCAACATGACGTAACGATCTCGATTTCAGTTTGTTCAGTCGGTCGAGATATTTCAGTCACATATTTAATTTTATTTGTTAAAATTGTCTAATTTTAAATAACAATAATATAAACAAATTGGCCAACTGTCATTTGATCATATTTAACGTTCAAGTGCGCTTAAACGTGTGGCGCGGCCTGGGATCTTTCTGTGTGGAGTTTGCATGTTCTCCCCGCGCTTGCGTGGGTTCACTCCGGGCACACTCGTTTCCTCTCACAGTCCAAAAACATGCAAATTGATGATTCTAAATTGACCATAGGGGTGAATGTGTGTGCACGAATGGTTGTTTATCTATGTGTTGCCCTGCGATGGTCTGGCGACCCGCCACCCCCGCTCGCCCTATGTGCGCTGAAATAGGCACCAGCAGACCCCCCTGACCCCGAATTAGTGAATAAGCGGGCAAGAATTAAGCCGTCATTGAATGAAGTGCACTTAAACACATGATTCACTATTTATAAAACAGAATGGTGCACAAGTATATAATATATATAATCCAAGATTCCGCAATATCTTCTTGGTGCTTTCTCTTATAATGGTACTTACCCCGACCCCTCCAACGACAGAGGCCTAGTACATCACCCTAGCATTGGAGAACTGTTCTCACTTCTGGGGTTAAGGGTGATGGCGCACTATTTAAGTTAGCACGGTGTTAACCTCAGTCATAATTATGTGTAATATGTGTATGTACATGAGTGTACCTGTGTGTGTTTGCGAATCTAGCCTTGTAGTCATTGTTCACTTTCTCTTGTCTTACAGTTCCGGACATACCGCCGTGTTCCATTTCAGTCGCTTTGTTTTCATTTATGTACGGACTTTAATAAAAGCAAGTCACTGAATTCATGGATCCGAATAATCACTCTACATTACACTTTTATGCACATGGACATTGTCAAGCTGAAACATGGATGACTTTCAGTTCCAATTAAGGAAAATAGTAATAGTATTTTTTGGACTATGAGGCGCACTTAAAATCCTAAAATTGTCTCTCTTTCACCTCGGGTTCTGTCTGTATGTGGCACAAAAGTCCGGCATCTTGATCGATCGCACAACTTAAACATAAAACCATTTACTCCACTGCTTAATGTACCTTATGTATAAAAATATACTCATTCATTGATATAGTATCTTATAGTCCCAAAATATGGTAATGATGCAATGACATACAATTATTTGATGTATTTGTGACCACAAGAGCGTGAGAAACAGTATTGGTGTGACGGTCAGTTGTATATTTTTGACAATGTTGTGTACTTAAAGTGACTGTGCGGCCTTTGACATTTAACAACATGCTTTAAATTAGTTGTAATGTTTGACACTGATTTCCAATCACGGTAACTAAATACATTACATTCATACTGGTAAGTGCTTGGAGTTAGAAGGATGGTTCTAGGTTTTTTGCTTTGTAGTCAAGTCTAAATATGTTTATCTACAGAGGATAAATTGCAATCAGAGATACAACTGCAATTCTTTCCATAACTACAGAGAATTTTTAGAGTGGGCAGCAATATCTTGTGGTTGACCACTGAATGAAACTGAGAAGGAAAGGACTGATGACAGTTTGGACAAGAGACTGTTTCCCATTTGATTTTCATTGTGGATTTTCTTGTCTTAATAAATTTGAATGTAGCATTGTGATTAGCATGGTCACCTCACAAGAAGGTACCGGTTTCGATTCACGTTTTTTAGTTTGCATGTTCTTCCCGCGCTTGCATAGATTTCCTCTGGGTACTTTGGTTTCTTCCCACAGTCCAAAAACATACAGATTAGGTCGATTGGTGATTCTAAATTGTCCATAGGAGTGAATTTGTGTGTGAATGGTTGTTTGTCTATGTGTTGCCCTGCGATTGACTTTGTAGGTTGTACTCCTGACCGAGACACCCAGTAGAATGCCTGGGTGTAGAGGTGGAGGTTCTCTCGCGCACCTCCTCTATCACTGCCACCTTGCCTCACATTTCCGGACGCTTTCACACCTGCGCTTTGCATGCTGTGCAGCTGAACGTAATTGTGTGTTGATTTCGCCTTCTTTAAATAGCAACGTTTGCATTTGCAAGGCACTCAGCATTGTGGATGACCACAAACACTCTTCTTACTACTGCTGTTTAGGAAAAGTTTCTGACCTTTTTCCCTAAGACATGGAGAGGAGCTGAGTGGATGGACACAATTTCGCACACACAGACACACAGACAAAAAGCTTGCACACAAACGTACACTCAGACTACCTAATTACATAGCTGCTCTTATACAACTGCACATATCACTTTATCATTACACTCGTCACTTTAATTACATTTGTCATTTAGTTTGTTTTAGTTTTGTATTTTCACTATTCAGGTTCCCTATTACAACAGTAATAATTACCTCATTGCTGCACTTTAGTCTGTGTCTATGTCTTTGTGTTATTGTCTTTGTCTATTGTCTCTGTGTTGCACTTGTTCTATGTCTGCACAGTACTTAACTGTCTGAATGTAGCACCAAGGTCCCAAAGAAAGGTTGTCGGATTTCACTGTCATATATATGGTTGAAATTACAAAAGACAGGAGAGGTGGAAGGGGGGTGATTCCTTCTTGTGTGTGCCTTGCTGTATTATTGCTGGAGTTTTCAAAGCGTGCATAGATAGAGGTCATCCATTAAGCAGTCTGGGGGCCTAATAGTGCTAATGTTGTCCTGTAATGTGTGATATGCTGCAACTCTTGCGACACTATAGAAACAGAACTGCCGGACTATTGAACTGTATCTTAGTTTCACCGTGCACTATTTTAGTGTTGTCTTTTGCAGAATCACTGGTTGCTAGAACACCTGCCTTATTGTTTACAGAAGATGGTAGCCTAGTGGTTAGAAGTGGTTGCCTCGTGGTTAAGGTGTTGGTTCGAATCTCAACTCCACCAAGCAACCACTGTGGGCCTTTGAGCAAGACCCTTAATCCCCAATTGGTCAGAGACCAAATGTAAGTCGCTCTGGATAGGAGCGTCTGCTAAATGCCAAACTGTAACAGCCACAATACCCTGTCCTCTATGGACCCTGTGTTTGGCCACAATACCCTGTCCTCTATATCTGCCACTTTCACTCCAACTACCTGCATATCTTCCATCACCACATCCATAAACCTCCCCTTTGGTCTCTTTTCCTCCTGCCCGGGACCTCCATCCTCAGCATTTTCCTACCAATTTACTGCATGTACCTCTGCACATGTCCAAACCATCTCAACCTAGCCTCTATCAGCTTGTCTCCAAAACATCCTACATGCACAGTCCCTCTAATAAACCCATTTCTAATCCTGTCCATCGTTCTCACCCTCAATGAAAATGGCAAACTGTAACTGTAAAATATATTTTGTTTAATGGATATTTAAAAGATAAATGCAGGAATAAATTATTTTTTGTCAAATGCATGCATGTAGCAGCAAGTAGCTAAACATCAATTTGGTAGAAATTAGTACTCGATCTGGAATTTGGAGACAAAGTCTATTCTATTCTATTCTATTCTATTCCTTAATGATACAGGATTAATCGTCACTAAACTAATGCACATGCTTCTTGGTTACTGTATCTGAAGTTTACCATCTGGACTGGAATTCCATAAAAGTGCGAAAGAAATAAAAGAATAATGTTGTAGTTGCAATTTTACTTACAATGTAATGTTTATATAATGTGTGTGCACATACAGTACATATTTTACACAGTATGAGCTACAGCATATAAAACAGCTGATTTTTTATAAGAGAAAGAAAGGTTAACAAAAGCTGTTTTCTCAGAGCTCCACAGACATGATGGTTAAGAAGGAGAAGAAAGATGCTGATCTGGATAAGAGAATTGAGGCAATGCGGAAGAAGAATGAAGCCCTTATAAAGCGCTATCAGGTCAGGATGTTTAGATTATTTCAACTAATGTATTTGAAGCAAGTTAAACATAAGACTTGAGCTAATACACACAGAACAGGCTTTAAAATTGAGGCTTGTGTTTTTGTACATGTATTTCATTCTTACTTTAAGGCACACAACACTCAAACCTTTAGTGGTTCATGTTATTTAAATCTTTCTGTGGAAAAAAAAGTAGTTTCAGTTAAACAACAAAAATGAACAGTGTTAGGACAAACAAATGTTCTCTGTTGAAGTTCTGGTCTTTGTGTATGTTCTCTTTGTTTAGTTATATTACTTGAATCTCTCAGTATTGTTTTATTATTATGTGTTAATTATCCATATGTCCAATTATTTTAAAGACAGAGTTTCAAATGAGTAATAACATGTATATGCGCATATTAAAATCACAATTATCATAAGATTATCCCCACTATAGGGCTAATGGTTCAGACATATTGAAAAGAGTTTAGGTTAACAGGTAAATGTTAAAAGGTAAAAAAGTAGTGAAAGTACCTCAAATTGTTAAAAAATTGTGGAATGTGTTAGTACAGTGGTTATGTTCTTGGCCTACTAATTTAAAGATAATGGGTTTGATTTTCCAGCAACACCAAGCTACCATTGTTGGGCCCCCGAGCAAGGTCTTTAATTCCCAATTGCTCAGTTGCATAAATAAGAGATAATTATAAGTTGCTCTGGATAAGTCTGAGAAAATACCAAAAATGTAAAAGTAATGTGATGATCATTTTGGTTTGGGTTAAAATTCTCTTTGCAAATCATTCGTTGTAAGCATGTTTCTTTAATAGTTTAATTGTGTGTTTTAATCTTTATCTTGCCTTTTAGGAGGTTGAGGAGGATAAGAAACGGGCGGAGCAGGAGGGAATGGCAATGCATGGCCATAAAAACAAAGTTGAGGACTTGACAATTACCATCAAGAAGTCTCCAACTGTGAGCCTTTTAGGTTTTCAGTTTAATACTGATCAAAGCCACAAGCAAAGCAGACTTCGATTAGCTTTTCATTTGACATGTTATCACTACAGATAGCTAAATGGGTTAATTCAGTACCCACTTTAGTACTAACTTTTTGTTTCCCCCTCCTTTTTTGCTCTTCTTCCCCGCTTTAGGAGAAGCGTGTTGTGACCAAGAAGAGTTTGCGATATGCAATTCCTAAAGGAATGCAGAACAAGGAGGATGAATCCGACTTTTTTATTCTCAGCCGTGGGAAAAGGAGGCAGATTCTTGTCACTGGGAACACTAAGGCAAGTTTGGGTCTATATGCATGCATGAAATATGATTATCGAATAACTATAAATTAAACTATATAGATGTTTGTTTTCTGCAAATTTGTTTGGGTGTCTTGGTTCCTAAAGTGATCATATACTGATAATTCAATGCATTGATAGCACTTGATATATTTGAAATCTATCTTATATTATTAAATGTAATAGATCAAGATCACTCTTCTCCACACTACACTGTCCTCTACATCTGCCTCTTTCACCCCAACTACCTACATGTCTTCCCTTACCACATCCATAAACCTCCTTCTTGGTCTTCCTCTTTTCCTCTTGCCTGGCATACACCCTCAGCATTGTTCTACCAATATACTGCATGTCCCTCCTCTGCACATGTCCAAACAATCTCAACCTAGCCTCTCTCACCTTGTCTTCATAACATCCTACATTCTCGTCACTCAATCACATCTTCAACTCTGGCAACTCCAGCAGCTCCTCCTGTCTTTTTGACAATGCCACTCTCTTTAATCCATACACATTGCAGGTCTCACTACATTCCTATAAACTTTCCCTTTCACTCTTGCAGAGGCGCATTGATCACAATTCACTCTTGCCACTCTTCTCCACCAACTCCATCCTACTTGCACTCTCTTCACTTCTCTAACACACTCTCTATTCTTTTACCCTGTTGACCGCAGGTGCTTAAACTCCTCCACCTCCACTACCTCTTCTCCCTGCAACCTCACCACTCCACTGCCTTCCCTCTCATTCTCGCACATGTACTCAGTCACATTACTCCTGCTGACTTTCATTCCCCTTCTCTCCAGCGCATACCTCCACTTTTCCAGATTATTTTCAACCTGCTTCCTACTCTCACCACAAATCACAATATCATCCGCAAACATCATCGTCTATGGAGACTCTTGTCGGACCTTATCTGTCAACCTGTGTATCAACTCCCATCTCCTCCTGGTATGCAAACTGCAAAGTGTTAAGAGCATGGATTTGTAGCCTCATGTGTTGTAGCAGTACATGACTGGTCTAAAGTAATTCCTGGGTAGGGGATTAAACTCCTCTGTGGGGGTATAGAGAGTGTGATAGTCAGTGGTACAGTCAACAACCACTACTGTACATCCCACTCTGTGTTCTCAAAGCAGTTTTTGTGTCTGTTCTGCCTCAAGAAACAATTTTTTTAATGTGTGTGTGGCTGTGGTTGTTCTTCTCACTCTTAGTAAAGTTAAGTTTTTGGGTTGTTCCCAGTGCTGGTAGCAGGGTGGTGATGTATGCGGTTCTTACATTGGCATATAGTAGATCAATAATCATAATAATAATCTCTGGATGTTTTGTTTGTAACCTTACATCATCTGAATGGAGTACAATGGCATGTCTTAAAGATTTTAATGCTTGCATGCCCAAGTCCTCCTCCTTTTCTCCTTCATGTTAGCAAAGTCACAATCTGAAGAGAACCTGGACAGGAGAGGTTGGTAGGTGGCAAGATCTCTGCTGAAAAGAGATTTCTTCCATCTTCTCTCTGCTGATCTCGGTTTTCTACTGGCTGTTGCGCAAAACATCCCGACAGCCAAGAAGCAGGGCAAGAAGTCTTCCTAGTTTTGGAAGACAGAGGACAAAGAAAGTCTATGGTTGAAGAAAGAAAGGACAAGAAAGTATCATTGGCTTAGTCTAAGGGAATAGACTAAAAGCATTAAAATGTTAAAAATTGGATTAGACATACATACTGACATACATTTTACACAAAAAAATTAATCACTTTCAAGTAATTGAAACATTTATCAAAGTTATTTAAATCAAATTAACTTTCTGTACGATCTTTATTGTTAACATAGAGAATGTTACTCTAAAATTAATACGGTTGGTTTGATTGACTAACAAATTAAACAGTATCGTAGTTTTCAGACTATAAGTCACACCGGATTATAAACCACTATATAAATGAACAAGTATATTTTTTATATATTTTAATACATAAGCCCTTCCGGATTATAAGGCGCAATAAGCAGTGGTGTAGAGGAGATTTTGAAGTGGGCGTTCCAGGAGAAACATTGATCGAGATCCTGCATATGGATCCAGGTCTGATCCCAGGACTGAACCAGGACTAAACAGGACTCGTTTAAAGGGAATTTGTTTCATTTTATTTATTTATTTTTGTATCAATGTACAGTAAATTTGTGTGCTTGTGCGTGCGTGCGTGCATGCGTGTAAGTATATTTACATATAGAACATGCAAACTCCACACAGAAAGACCCCAGACTCGGGAATCGAACCTGGGACCTTCTTATTGTGCTAACCACTACACCACTGCGCCGCCCCTAATAATTGTAGTAATAATAACATGGTGACAGAATTTTGAGCAACTTGTACCACATAAAAGCTGTCTGAGGTCAGTAAGCACAACCAGAATTAATATATAAGGCATATTGAAATTATTTCAAACCTATACATTAAAAATGTATTGGTGTTTATTGTAAGCACAGAGTGAATCAATCAAAAATCTTTTTTGATTAGAATCGATTTTCTTTGAAAAACAATTAGAAATTGTATATGATGGATTAAATACCTGTATATTGACAGGTAAAATTGAATAATTTAATTTGGTACTGTGGGTAATTGTCTCTAAACATTCTTTTTTCCCTGGAAAAAACATCTTGAAAGAAATTAGCATAACTATTGTTTATAATATTAGCAAACACTAGCTAAGGCACTAGCTAATAATGTGCATTTTATTAGATGTACTGGAGCATAAAGTTATGAGAGATGTTGTGTGTATGCCAGGCTAAGAAAAGAAAGGTGTTCTGCACCCTGAACATTGTCAGGAAGGTCATTCCAAAGTTTAAGAGCTAAATATGAAGTCCTTCTTTTGTAGACTTTGCTGTTATGGAGACTACCAAAAGTCAGAAAGACTGCGATTTCAAGGAGCATGACAGATTGTATTGTTGAAAGGCTAGTTAGGTATGTGGGAGGTAAAACATTTAGTGCATTATACGCAAGTAGCAAACGTTTGTAATCAATCAATATTTAAGTTTTATCAGGATTTAACAGAACTTATTTGTCATCAAATCTCATTTTTACACACTTAATCCATCTGGACAGTTTAGATAATTTATCAGACAATTATTAATTTGATGAGATAAATAATTGAGTGTCATCAGCATAACAATGAAAACTAATCCAATGTCCACTAATTGTTACTCTAGGGAAACGCATATTATAAGAGAAGCTGAGGTCATAAAACTGATCCTTGTGAGACTCCATACTTTACTGGCTTTAAACTGGATAGTTCTCCATTTAAAGCTACATAAAATGCATCAGACAGGTAGGATTTTAAACAATTGTAATTCTTCTCCTTGACACCTGTATAATTATGTAAACGGTTCAGTATGATGTCATGATCTACAGTGTCAACTGTAGCAAAGATAATGTTTTCATGTAAGAAGTAGAATATCTGAATGGATACTTTTTGTAGTATTTTAGACACAAATGGAAGGTTTGAAATCAATCTGTAATTTATTAAACCATTGTGATCTAGATTTGTCATCACTGCTAGTGTTCTTTTCAAATACCCTATTTGTTTTATCAGTATAGCTGTTTTAAATAGGTATGTTGTTAGTTTTCTTGAGTCCTAGTAGTTTTTTAAAAGTCTGTCTATAACCTTTTATGGAATCCTTAAGACTTCCATTTTTGCTCAAGGTTACAGGTTGCTCTTCTGGGTGTGTGTATGGCTATTGTACCATAATGCAGTTATTTTATCTTATTTTATTGTAAGTGGTCAAGAGTGTCTTATGTGCTAGTGAAGATGGTGCCTAAGGAATAGGTCACTTTAAGGAATAAGTGCCTAAGGAGTCAATTTACATAAAATGCAATTAGAAGAGTATTAAAATTGAGAAAAATCAGGCAGATTACTTGTAAATCTGTCTTTAGAGGCCAGTGCTAGATCTATCTAATATAATGTGTGTTAAGGTGTTGGAGTTATACCACAAAGACCAGGGTTCGATTCCCACCTCCAACAAGCAACCACTGTGGAGTCTTGAGTAAGGCCCTTACCCACAATTGCTCAGTTGTAAAAAAGAGACCAAATGTAAGGATAAGCTCTGGATAAGAGCGTCTGCCAAATGCCAAGCTGTAACTGTGTAAAGACTTGTTTACTCTGTTCTATTGGTAGTGTTCACAATATGATGTAACAGTCTTTCATAACATTGCCTTATGAGTAGAATAGCCTAATGATTGATATCTACTATATAATGAAACATATGGTATGATTAAAATGATTAGTTACAGTGGTGTGAAAAATTGTTGCCCCCTTCCTGATTGTTTCAGATCATCAAATTAAATATTAGTAAAAAAATAACATGAGTAAACACAAAACAGTTTTAAAATGATTTTATTATTAAGGGAAAACAAAATCCAAAACTACATGGCCCTGTGGGAGAAAGTGTTTGTCCCCCTGTTAAAACATAAGTGTGGTTTATCACACCTGAGTTAAATTTCTCTAGCCACACTCAGGCCTGATAACTGCCCCACCTGTTTGCAATCAAGAAATCACTTAAATAGGATCTGCCTGACAAAGTGAAGTAGACCAAAAGATCCTCAAAAACTAGACATCATGCCGAGATCCAAAGAAATTCAGAAACAAATGAGAAAGAAAGTAATTGAGATCTATCAGTCTGGAAAAGGTTATAAAGCCATTTCTTAAGCTTTGGGACTCTAGCGAACCACAGTGAGAGCCATTATCCACAAATGGCCAAAACATGGAACAGTGGAGAACCTTCCCAGGAGTGGCCGGCCGAACAAAATTACCCCAAGAGCGCAGCGACGACTCATCCAAGAGGTCACAAAAGACCACACAGCAACAACCAAAGAATCGCAGGCCTCACTTGCCTCAGTTAAGGTCAATGTTCGTGACTCCACCATAAAAAAGAGACTGGGGGCAAAAATGGTCTGCATGGAAGAGATCCAAGACAAAAACCGCTGATTAGCAAAAAGAACATAAAGGCTCGTCTCAGTTTTACCAGAAAACATCTTGATGATTCCCAAGACTTTTGGGAAAATACTTTGTGGACTGACTAGACAAAAGTTGAACTTTTTGGAAGGTGTCTGTCACATTACATCTGATGTAAAAGTAACACTGCATTTCAGAAAAAGAACATCATACCAACAGTAAAATATGGTGATAGTAGTTCGGTGGTTTGGAGCTGTTTTGCAGCTTCAGGACTTGGAAGACTTGTTGTCATAAATGGAACCATGAATTCTGCTGTCTACCAAAAAATCCTGAAGGAGAATTTCCGGCCATCTGTTCGTGACCTCAAGCTGAAGCAAACTTGGGTTCTGCAGCAGGACAATGATCTAAAACACACCAGCAAGTCCACCTCTGAATGGCTAAAGAAAAACAAAATGAATACTTTGGAGTGGCCTAGTCAAAGTCCTGACCTGAATCTTTTTGAGATGCTGTGGCATGATGAAAAAGGCGGTTCATGCTCTAAAACCCTCCAATGTGATTGCAGTAGTTGCTAAGGGTGGCCTAACCAGTTATTAGGTTAAGGGGGCAAACACTTTCTCACACAGAGCCATGTAGTTTTGGATTTTGTTTTCCCTTAATAATAAAAACCTTAATTTAAAAACTGTGTTTTGTGTCTACTCATGTCATCTTTCACTAGCAAAAGCAAAGCTATACTTAAATATGTTGTGTTTCATTTGTCACTGCAGTGTAAACTCTTCATTTTCCAAGTGAGGGTAGTAAAATCTACTTTTTTACTTTTTTTAGTAAAAAAAAGTTTTTTTAATCGTCATACTGTCTGGTGTAATCCTTTTCTGAGCTGTGATAAATTTATTTATTAACAGATGTCTCACTTAAGTTATAAACTTTTTGAATCAATTTAAAGGAATAAAATATAAACTGCATATTTTCAAAAGCATTTTTTTTTTAACATCCAGGTTGGATTGAAGCAGGAGAGAAAGTCTCAAGCTGAGAGCAATTGTCATGGTCTTGACGATTATACCCTATATCCCCAGGTGAGTCTCACTCACTTACATATTTCTCTTTCTCTCTCTGTGTCTCTTCTTTCTTATTTGTGTTCCCTCTTTCCTCTTTGTATGTTGCTCTGGACAAGAGTGTCTGCTAAATGCTGTAAATGTATTTCCTAACCTTATTTAGCAAGCTGAAGTGCTGGCTGATCTCAGCATCCCTACATCCAGTGAGGAAAAGCTGGAATACCTGCAATGGAAAAAAGAGAGAGAGGAAATCGACAGAGAGCGTGTGGCTCGCCACAAAAACTCACAGGGCCAGTGGAGGAGAGCCTGGGACATGGACAAACCTGAGCTTATGTAAGGTGCCATAGCTGTTGTGTGCCTGTTGCCTTGTGTACACCCACGATAAAATGTTTGCTTTATGCCTTGTCCTAATTGTTTTTGTTGATCTTCTTTGCTTTTTACATGTTTAACTGAAACTTTTCATTCATCTTCTTACCCGATTATTCCCTAATCCGGGGTGATACCCCCTGTGTTCCAAAACTGAAACTTGAACGATACATCTCGGTTCTATTGTGGCAATTGATTTTAGTTTGTGTTTTGAGCTTGTTGACTATTTATCTTACCAAAAAAAAGTATACTAGCTATATCTATATACTATAGATTTTCCAGAAAATATTGCTTAATTAAAATTTTCAAAATTTAAAATATTGGCCCAAAATAGGCACAATTTAATAGCAACATCTTGGCAGGAAACATAGTCCAGGTGAAAGAAAATAAACAATGCAGGTGTGTTGGTACAGTATATTTGGACGTTTGCACATGTGTGTGTGTGTGTGTGCGCGTGTGTGGTTGCGCACTTACAGTGGATATAAAAAGTCTACACACCCCTGTTAAAATGCAAGGTTTCTGTATTGTAAAAAAATTAAAGCACAATCATTTCAGAACTTTTTCTACCTGAATGAAAGCTATAACCTGTAAAATTTCATAATGTTTTAGGTGCGGGGAATTAAAAATAAAAATAAATAACTAAAAAAAATAAATAAATGAATAAATAAAATAATTTGGCTGCATAATTGTGCTCACCTTTAAAAAAAAATACTTTGTTGAAGTACCTTTTGATTTTATTACAGCACTTTATATATTTGGCACTATATATA
>JAOTRA010084252.1:0-26429 GCA_026260255.1 Pseudolaguvia tuberculata | reverse complement strand
GAACCGATCGACTACTGTTAAGATGGCAGTGCACCCCTCTGACGGTGGTAAGTCTGTAACAAAATCAATAGCAAGGTAGGACCAAGGCCGCTCAGGAACAGGCAGGGGGTGTAGCAACCCCTCGGGCAGATGGCGTGGCGTTTTAGCTTGTGCGCACTCCACACACGATCGAACATACGTGCGCACCTATTGGCCAATATTGGCCAGAGAGTAGCTCCAAGGTCCTGCGCACACATGGGTGTCCTGCACTCAAAGACGTATGGGCCCAGGTTATCAGTCACTTAAGAAATTCTGGATGCACAAACATCTTACCAGGTGGAGTGCTCCGTGGCGAGGACTGACGTTTGCTGGCCTCACATATCTCCTCTGCCAACTCCCACAATACCAGAGCCACCACCACGCTGGGGCTGAGGATAGTCTTGGGCTCGGCCTCCCGATCAGCCGAGTCATTCACTGTGCGTGGGGCGAGCCAATTTTGTATGGCCATCACCCGGTCTGGCTCCATTGTGACACCAGAAGTGTTTATGACGTAGCCCAGAAATTGTACCTCTGTTGTATGAAACTCACATTTCTCTGCCTTCACGAAAAGCTTATTATCCAACAGGCGTTGAAGGACTGCTCTAACTTGCCCCTTGTGCTGGTCCTCATCCTGGGAATAGATCAGAATGTCGTCAATATACACAATGACACAAGTATTCAAAAATTATCGCAACACATCGTTAATGAAGGCTTGGAAGACTGCAGGAGCATTGCATAGCCCATATGACATCACTAGGTACTCATAGTGCCCCTTTGGGGTGACAAAGGCGGTCTTCCATTCGTCGCCTTCACGAATACGCACTAGGTTGTACGCACTGCGCAAATCCAGTTTAGTAAAGATTCTGGCATCTTTTAGCTGTTCTAGGGCGGACGGTACTAAAGGTAATGGGTAATGGTTTTTCCCAGTGACATTGTTGAGACCTCTATAGTCTATGCAGGGGCGTAGGCTGCCATCCTTTTCCTTTATAAAGAAGAATCCAGCCCCCGCAGGGGATGTGGACGGTCCAATGTGACCCGCCGCAAGCGCTTCTTCAACATATTGATCCAAAGTCTCTATCTCTGGCTTAGAAAGGATAAAATTAATAAATTCGGCTCTTGGGCGACGTGGATTTTTCAAAGAGATTGATGCTACAGTCTATATCTATGTGCGGCGGCAGCTGGCAGCCTTCTACTTGCTAAATACCTCGGCCAAGTCATGATAATCAGCAGGAACATTATGTGGAACAGATGATACAATAAGGCAGGGCACTGGACTCACCCTTGGAGCTTTGACCAAACAGCGCTGCAAACAGCCAGATGACCACTGTAAGATCTTTCCTTGTTTCCAGGAAATGAGGGGGTCATGCTTTACTAAGGGACTTAGTAAAGGGAAGGGACAACACACGGGGTTACTCAGGAGCGAAGAGGCAAAACACAGGGTTACACAGGAGCAAAGAGGCAAAACACAGGGTTACTCAGGAGCAAAGAGGCATAACACAGGGTTACTCAGGATCAAAGAGGCAAAACCTGGGGTAACTCAGGAGCGATGGGGCAAATACAGGGTTACTCAGGAGCCATGGGGCAAAACACAGGGTTACTCAGGAGCGAAGGGACAAAATACAGGGTTACTCAGGAGCAAAGGGGCAAAACACAGGGTTACTCAGGAGCGAAAGGGCAAAACACGGGGTTACTCAGGAGCAAAAGGGCATAACACGGGGTTATTCAGGAGCGAAGAGGCAAAATTCGCTCAGGAGCAAAGGGACAAAACATGGGGTTACTCAGGAGCAAAGGGACAAAACACAGGGTTACTCAGGTGCGAAGGGACAAAACACATGGTTAATCAGGAGCGAAGGGACAAAACACGGGGTTACTCAGAAGCGAAGGGACAAAACACAGGGTTACTCAGGAGCGAAGAGGCAAAACACAGGGTTACACAGGAGCATAGAGGCAAAACACAGGGTTACTCAGGAGCAAAGAGGCAAAACACAGGGTTACTCAGGATCAAAGAGGCAAAACCTGGGGTAACTCAGGAGCCATGGGGCAAATACAGGGTTACTCAGGAGCCATGGGGCAAAACACAGGGTTACTCAGGAGCGAAGGGACAAAATACGGGGTTACTCAGGGGCAAAGGGGCAAAACACAGGGTTACTCAGGAGCGAAAGGGCAAAACACGGGGTTACTCAGGAGCAAAAGGGCATAAAACAGGGTTATTCAGGAGCGAAGAGGCAAAATTCGGGGTTACTCAGGAGCAAAGGGACAAAACATGGGGTTACTCAGGAGCAAAGGAACTAAACACGGGGTTACTCAGGAGCAAAGGGACTAAACACGGTGTTACTTAGGAGCAAAGGGACAAAACACGGGGTTACTCAGGAGCGAAGGGGCAAATAGCAAGCAAGAACAAACATTATCAACAGCACTTTGTGATCGTTAATTATCCTTAATGATTCGCGCGCAGACCGGCACGTTCTGTTAAATAGTGCGTCACCGCCCTGGCAACCAAATCCAGGACGACAACGCTAAACAAGGGATAGGGCAGGTCTGACAAGCATGTCTGATTCCTCAGCTGAAAGGTCTAAGGATGAGGACAGATGACAATTTAGATGTTCTGGCTGCATGCAGTGACTGTCAAGAGGGCAGTATCTGTAGAGTGAGCTGGTTTGAAGCCAGATCATGCAAACTTGCACTAAAAGATAAGCGTCCTGGAAATCGAACACTAGTCCTTTTTTGTTTTGAGGCGACCGTGCTAACCAGAATCGAATCAGAATCAGAATTGAATTCGAATAGAATCGAATCAGAATCGGAATTAGAATCGATTCAGAATCATCATCTATGTATGCTGAGTCGATTCTTCTCACAGTGCGGAAGTAACCGAGCGTTAATGCCCATCACCATCATCATCCGCTCGACACACACTAACAAGGGTTTCCGCTCCAACCAGAGAAACTTAAAGGTTTTTTCCTTTATGGAGTTTTCTTCTCATTGACCTCACCAACGAGAGAATATGAACCAATTCTCCACTCTTCTGCTGCTGGAATTGTCTGCGGTATATCATTCTCTGGGACTCATTTATGAAGGTATTATATATGGCGAAGACTAACTAACTAACTAACAAACTAACTAACTAACTAACTAAATAAATAAATAAATAAATCTAAAATAAATAATAAGCGCAACTGTAGCGATCCAACTGGTGGTCCCTTTGCGGAATTTCTGCTGATCGCGTTATGAGAAACAGCTGCGGATTCTACATCGGAATGAAATGAAACGTTTTCACTTCAGTCATTTATTTCCAGCAAACTGTTGAGAGTGTAGGCGGCAAAAGGGTTGCAGGAAAATACTGGCAGGGAAATAGAAGAGATGATTCCCGAATAAATGATTATCTTTAGGATTCCCAGAAAGAGCAGTTGGATTCATAATACCGTTTTAAACAGTATTTCTATAATCTGCACCATTTACTTTAATATTACACTCAACACTGTTAACTACCTCACAGTTAACCACGTTACTGTTAACTACCTCACTGTTAACTACCTCACTGTTAACTACCTCACTGATAACTACCTCACTGTTAACTACCTTACTGTTAACTACCTTACTGTTAACTGTTAACTACCTTCTGTTAACTACCTCACTGTTAACTACCTTACTGTTAACTACCTCACTGTTAACTACCTCACTGTTAACTACCTCACTGTTAACTACCTTACTGTTAACTGTTAACTAGCTCACTGTTAACTACCTCACTGTTAACTACCTCACTGTTAACTCCCTTACTGTTAACTGTTAACTACCTCACTGTTAACTACCTTACTGTTAACTGTTAACTACCTCACTGTTAACTACCTCACTGTTAACTACCTTACTGTTAACTACCTAACTGTTAACTACCTAACTGTTAACTACCTAACTATTAACTACCTAACTATTAACTACCTCACTGTTAACTACCTCACTGTTAACTACCTTACTGTTAACTGTTAACTACCTTACTGTTAACTACCTCACTGTTAACTTAACTACCTTACTGTTAACCACGTTCCTGTTAACTACCTTCCTGCTACTCTTTAGTTGGTGTCTATTGTCTTTGTGTTATTATCTTTGTCTATTGTCTTTGTGTTATTATCTTTGTCTATTGTCTTTGTGTTATTATCTTTGTCTATTGTCTTTGTGTTATTATCTTTGTCTATTGTCTTTGTGTTGCACTTGTCCCACTTCTGCACTGTTCTTATTGTCTGTACTTACTGTCTGCATGCAGCACCGTGTGGTCCTGGAGAAACATTGTCTCATTTTACTGTATACTGATCTGTTATATCTGGTTAAAGTGGCACTAAAACTTCTTTGACTAATGAGTGTACGTAACAAATATAACAAAAGTCCATCGCGCTTTGGAACAATACAGCCCATATCATTCAAAGTTCAACCCCATGTAATTATTGACTCTTTTCATGTACACCAGATGTGACTGATCCCTGTTAACACTTCACACTAGATTCCATCGGTGGAAAACAATACCATACAGACTCCAAAAATAAAAGAAATTCAAAAGAAAAAAAATAAAATAAATGTAATTAACATTGTATTCATTCGTAACACTATTACTGCATGTTTCCAGTCCCATAAAGAACATGGAAAACTGGCAGATGATAATCCTCATGATGAGACCACTAAAAGTGTGCAACTTTCTATGCCTGTTAAAAAAGAAAACATCTGTATTCCATTTTACAACGTTCACTGTCTCAAACAAATTCTCGTGTCATTCAATGAGTGAGTAAACTTTCCCTACGTTAACTGGAAATACGTTCCTTCAGATGGCCTCCAGAGCCACATCCTCATGCAGTTCTGCTATGTAGGAGACAGCTTGTGCAACTTTGGAGCTTTCTGAGGGGAAACGCTTCCATCTAAAATGTGTTATGGATTACTGCTGAAGGAAAGAAAGTGCTGAGTCAGTATGAAATCATACATGACTAAATAATCAATTACATAAATAAATTATTGTGCAAATAAATAATATCCTTCACTATTAAAACAACAGTTAGGTTAGGTTTGATATCTTTTGGAAAAATGGAGATGTGAAGCCCATTCCAGCTGCACGTCCTTCGCTGGCATCTGGTAGCTGATCAGATTCTAGACTCTTACATTAAAAAAAAAAAACACCAGTCCTTATGGTACACTTCATTACTCAGATCTAGTGATTTCTCACACCTGACACATATGTGAGAACCTCTGTTCCGTCACCCAGGTCGTGAAATGAACATTGAATCAATATTAGAACAGCTGCATTAATGGCTGGATTAAATAATCTGCCACTTTCTAAAATAATGAACATCACAATTTTCTTGTTTTATTTGTTCACAATTTAGTTTTAGTCTCATTTCAATTTACTTTTGCGCTGTGTGTTATGTGTCCAAGGTGACCCCTGTCTTTCACACATTGACAGCTGGGATAAACGTCAGCATACCCCAATAAACCTGATTAGAAATAAGAGAGGTTAAACAATAAATGAAAAGATGGTTGGATGACCACAAACCTGACCATCAGATCCGTATGTGGTTCCTCTCCAAACTACTACTACTACCACAGGGCTTGTTGTATATTATAGCATTACATTATTCCTTCACTGGAATCGAAGAGACTCAAACACTGTTCCAGCATGATAATGACCCTGAGCACAAAACCCCTGACCTCTGTTATCACATGCTGGCTTATTATTAGAGTGAAAAAATGCCAGTGTTCCACAAAAAGTCCTGATCTTACCACCACTGAACCCCTTTGGGATGAACTGGAATGGTGACTGACCCACCCCAGACCTCCTTACCTGGCATTAGTGTCTGATCTCACTAATACTGTTGGAGCTGAATAAAGTGAATAGAATAAAAGAATAGAATCATTAAATCAGTCATCTTCTAATTCAATATTCCCTATTTCGGGGTCATGGGGGTCTGCTGAAGCCTGTCCCAGGGTTAGAAATATTAATTTACACAAAGGATATTACTGCACCTGGATTTGATTTAATTAACAATGCGACTGAAAGCTTATATTTTAAGCAAATTACCCCAAAAAATATTAGGACACCAAAATTGCACAATGGTCACATGTAGTCGGCCATGTTTTAACTACAAATATAAAATCCTCAAAGTAGAGTTTAATCATAAAGTACAAACACCATGTGAGAGTTAAGAGCATTAGTATCAAAATCTAGATCTTTATCATTTCAGCATCTGGCAGACATCTGCATACAGAGCAACTTATACTTATCTCTTTTATACAGCTGAGCAGTGGTGGCTTGGTGGTGCTGGGAATCGAAACATGGTCTTTCTTTTATATGTGCCTTAACCTTAACCACTAAGCCACCACTTTCCACATTATCGTAATATTCCCATAGTATCATAGAATTATATTTAGGCAATTCATTTAGGAGAGAATTTTTTTATCATACCTTCTCGGTATTTTGGAACTAAATGACATCTGGCTTTGCTGAGCTGGAGGATCTTGGTATTGCTTTAGGCAGCGTTTGTATTTTTTATTTTTGACTCAGGAAACGTCTTTAAAACCAAAGCAAAGGGAATGCACTCTGTTAAAACTTCTTAATCCAGAAAAGCTAGTGTTCTATCAAATATTTCATTGATACTTTTAGCCATCAAATCTCTCCCAAAATAATATTTACCCACAGGCTCAGGGGCCATTTATCCCGGCAGCAACAATGAGGTGGCACAGGAAGAGACACATTACACTCCAGAGCTGGACTATAAATGTAAGTTATATACATAAAAAATACCTGTAAACATTAATTTAAATAAAAATATAGATCACATATCATTCATTGGCTATTTTTACAGACTTATTATGATATAAGCTATTAAATGAATCAAAAAAGTAATTCAATAAATTATATTTGTGAATATAAAAGTCATTTATTCACACTTCTGACATTAGTGATTGTTGTTAAAGTAATGCTAAAAGAATTTCTTAAAAGTTTAAAGTTATGTTTCTTTTTGCTATAGGTTTTTGGAGGGTGACCATTGTCCACTCTGTGTCTATACAGATGAGCCAAAGACATGAATCTTATAAACATTCAAATATATACTGTAGGAATGATTCACTGGGGGTAAATTGGCTGCAAAAATGTTGCCAACTATTTATTATATACAAACAGTGAACTGGTGATTAGATTAGATTGATCGGTGATTCTAAATTGCCCAAAGGAGTGAATGTGTGTGTGAAGGGTTGTTCGTCTATGTGTGCCCTGCGATGGACTGGCAAACTGTCCAGGGTGTACCCCTGCCTCTTGCCCTATGTGCGCTGGGTATAGGCAACAGCAGACCCCTGTGACCCTGAATTAGTGAATAAGCGGGTAAGAAGATGAATGAATGAAAAGTGAGCTAGGGCAACATTTTAATTGATCATCTAGTCTTCTGCTTGTCCTTTATGTTTGGGGCAGTATAATAGGGCAGTGATAGTATTAGTTAACTGTTAATCACCCCAGTATATCCAGTTTATTTTACTAATAATTGATATAAGGATCCACATGAACTAGTTTCGCAATTGCATTATTGTAGAAGTTAGCTAATTAGTTAACAGAAACAGTTAGCAGAAATTGACATTTATCCACTGACCACTCACCTGTATTTCCACTGCTTTGACAGACCCTCACTGGTGTCACACACTTAAACTACGCAATGGGCACATGAGATGTTCCTCCCCACGAGGTGGAAACAATAAGAACTCATTAGGCACACGCTGTGCTATATCCTGTGAACGGGGTTATAAGCTTCTGGGCCAAACATCTATACAGTGCATGATCAGCCGCCGCTGGTCAGGAACAGCTTACTGCAGGAGTAAGTATACTACAAGTCATCTACACTGTTCTTTATCCTTTCAGCATCCTGACAGGATTCTACCTAAACATCACAAACACAGATTTGGATCTACTCCAAGGTCTTCTGACCATGTTGGAATATTACCAAACTTATTGACTGATCTAGTTCTTAATCTCACTGCTACTTTCTATACAGTAGATCAGGCCTGTGTAAGACTGGCTGCTTAATGCTGCTGGCTGTCATACCATGTCTATTAAAATAATTAAACTTAGAATTACTATAGGTTTATTCATTGCAACTGTAATTTCCTCTTTAGTTGCAATAAATAACTAAAAGCATTCTTTTTGTAGTTTGGGTTTCTTAGCTGATACTGACATATGTATTTAATGTGGTTAAAATCACATAATTGAGTTAGTAGTTGAGAAATTGATAAATGACTAACAATAATATGATAATAATAATAATAAACGTTTGTTTTGTCTGATTCTCTTAGTTGTACGATGTCCAATGGTTCCTCACATTCAGCATGGATCATACAGCTGTAGCAACGGCTTTTCCTTTCAATCCAGATGTGACTACTCCTGCTTTCAAGGTTACCAGCTTGAAGGGGAGCGTTATCGTGTTTGCCAGGAATGGGGAAGCTGGAGCGGTGCAGAGCCAACCTGTGCAGGTACATGCTAACTAGACTGATAGTTTTAGGATTTTTCTGTCCAGGTTAAAAAGTACTATGAGTTACATTGATAAACAAATGAGGGTATAAACAACTAATATTTAACTAAGAATTACTGTGGTGAGCCGTCAGGGTCGGAAATACTTTCTCCGCATGTATGAATCTTAGTTGAACTGATTTTCAGTAGTCTATGCTGTTGATTTCATACCATTTCTTATCGGTTCGATCTGGCTTCCAGTATGTTTCTGATAGGGATAATATCTACTTATATTTCAGCTGTTACGTGTTGCTAGGGTCAAGGAAATCAACGGTGCATTATCAGCAAACCAACCTAAACTGAAAAAACGTCAAAGAGAAGACAAGCTGGTCCGCCTTAGAATCTTGGCCCATGTAGCAGGCGTATAATAATAATAATAATAATAAATCTTTTATTGGGTGTTTTGCAGATATCGATAAAACCATTTTCAGGACAGGCATTCTGTAAGGCAACTTCCTGTTATATTCATTCATTTATCTTCTTACCTGCTTATTCCCTAATTCAGGGTCACAGGGGTCTGCTAGAGCCTATCCCAGCAAACTTAGGCCATCGCAGGGCATACATATACGAACAACCACACACATCCACTCCTATATATTCTATAACTGAGGCATCATAATTCATTTAGGTAGGATCACTGAAGGGTCTAAAATCTGTGCTGACAGAGCACAATCAATACACATTTCTTCAGTTTTCTAAGTTGGAAAACTGAGAGTTATGTTGTTAATGGTACAATAAACTTTAATTATTTCAGATCATGACCCCCCCAAACTGAAATGTCCTTTATCCAGAGAGAAGGTAGCTGAACCAGGAAAAATGACTATCACAGTGTTCTGGGAACGTCCCACTGCCACCGATACGGCTGATGAATCACTGAAGTATGTGTGCTTTATTCTTCTCTTCACACTTATAATAGCTGGATCCATAAACTGAAGACTTATTTTTCACAGGATTCTACGGAATGGACCGGAGTCGGGTTCAGAGTTTAGTGAGGGACAGCATGTCATTCGCTACAAGGTCTATGACCAAGCTCGAAATGTGGCTACCTGCAAATTTACAGTGCATGTAGAAGGTACCAGAACTGACTATCAGCCATACACTTTAAATAACACATTTAGATGCACAGTGTTTTTAAGGTACTAGATTCATGCCCTTATTTCCTGCTCCACAGTCAGGAGATGTCCTGTACTCAAAGCTCCATTCCATGGATACCTGAGCTGCACTTCAGACAGCAATAATTATGGGGCTGTGTGCGAGTACCACTGCGATCCCGGTTATGAAGCAAGTGGCACCTCTACCAGAGTCTGTTTGTTCAACCGCAACTGGTCAGATGAAGCAGCGGAGTGTGTGTGTGAGTGAAGCAATAGTTTGATATATATATTTTTAAAACATTTTTTGTCATGTGTTTAATAAGGGGCAGCATAAAGGTTAGCACGGTCGCCTCACAAAGAGTCCCTGGTTCGATTCCCAGGCCGCAGTCCAAAAACATGTACATTAGGTCGATTGGTCATTCTAAATTGCCCATAGAGGAGTGAATGTGTGTGTGAGTGGTTGTTTGTCTATGTGTTCCCTGCGATGGACTGGTGACTTATCCAGGGTGTACCCCTTCCTCTTGCCCTATCTGTGCTGGGATAGGCTCCAGTAAACCATAGTGACCTCGAATTAGGGAATAAGCGGGTAAGAAGATGAATGAATGAATGAATATAATGTATATTACCCTGCAGGTAGAAAGAGTGTAGCAGGCATCTGGTAGACAGCTAACAATACAATGCCAGTTTTACAAATGTGATTAATGTTCGAAAGGATTCCCTGACCAAGCGTAAATAATTCATTCATTCATCTCACCCGCTTATTCCCCAATTCAGGGTTACGGGGGTTTGCTGGTGCCTAAACCAGCGCACATAGGGTGAGAGTCTCCCTCTCATAGGGCGCAGGGCAACACAAACAACCATTCACACACACACATTCACTCCTATTGACAATTTAGAATTACCAACTGACTTAATCTGCACATTTTTGGACTGTGGGAGGAAACCAGAGTACCTGGAGGAAACCACACAAGCGCGGGGAGAACATGCAAACTCCGCACAGACAGATCCCCGGACCTGGAATCAAACCCGGAACCTCTTGTTGTGAGGCGACCGTGCTAACCACTACACCACCGCGCTGCCCAGTGTAAATAATAATGGTCCAAATTTGCTCCCTTTCATAGTGATGCAGATCAAGATTGATGTAAGGTCTGCTGGTGCACTGCTCGACCAGTTCTATGAGAAAAGAAGACTCCTCATTGTGTCCACTCCGAGCGCAAGTGACCAGCACTACAAGCTTCAGAACATCATTCTGCAGGTTTGGTATTTCTAAGACTGTGGCCAAAAGTTTGTGGACAGCTTTACTGAAACAACCACCACAGAACATAACCAAACTGTTGCCAAAGCATTGCTGTCTCTATATGCTGTAGCTGTAAGATTTCCCTTCACTAGAACTAAAGCTCCAAAAAGGACAATTTCCCTGCGCACAAAGTGTCTTGTACAGAGCCCTGACCTCAAGCCCACTGAACAGCTTTGAGACAAACTAGAACAACGACTGCACCTCAACCCACCAGATTCAACATATGTTACTTAGTTATTAGTTGGTTATGAACTAAATTTGGTTAGGATCTACAAAACACATTTAATATTATAGGAAGGTGGTCCAAATACATTTGTCTTCTCCTGTGTTTTCTTCAGAGATGTCCATAGCAACTCATCTGCCTCTACCTAGTCCTACCCTCTGCATCCTCTATACTATACACACATTAACTAACCTGTCCTTATCTATCACATCCATGTCCCTCCTCTTTGTCCAACATCCTCATAACATCCTCCAAACCATGTCAAAAGGTCTTCTTTGACTTAATACTATCCAACTCCATCACTCCCAAAGAGAACCTCAAACTTTTGTCTATAGTTTATATTAAAGACAAATACATTTCCACTGTACAGAGCGCTGGATGCGGTTTGGATCTTCGACATGTAACAGTGATTGAATTGATAGGAACTCCTCCTCAAGAAGTAGGCCGGATTAAAGAACAGATTCTACAGCCTGAGGTTGTTGAGGGTCTCAGGTAGACTTTATCTGTTGCTGAATTCCTAACACACAATAATTTGACTATGATTGATAAAAGCATTTGTGCCACGGAATTCTTTTATTTTTGTCTATGTGTTAATTATAGGCAGGCCCTACGGATCATTCACTCTTACTTCAACATGGTGTTGCTTGATGAACTTGGTGTGGACCGGGAACGTTTCATTAACCCCACCACTTCAGAGGAACTCTACACTTACATTGATGAGTACGTTCTCACTGAGGAGGAGCAAGAGAGACTGCAGCTAAAGAAAGAGATGTGTGACTGAGCCACAGATCATCTATCCCAGGTTAACCCTTTAAGGGACGTGAACGCAAAGCTGGCTTTGTAAGGGTACTGCATTCTGTCTTTAGTCTTGCTGTTATACACATTAAAAGCGTTTATATTGTCTGGCGTATCGAAATGTTAGACTTCATGTCCTTTCAGTGTCTCGGATTTTTAGACTAAATATAAATTACATAATCACCAGTATTTTGTAGATATCACAGCTTACAGACCCTAAGCTTGCCCCCCCCCCAAATATATGATATTTATTTAATATATTGTATATAACTGTTTCTTAAATCTGTGCATCACCATAAGGACCTACATCATCTGCGCTTTGGGCCATTAGGCTGTCAAAAATATCAACTTTGCAATCAACTATAATCATTCCGAAGGAATGTTAAAGGATTCAGTTTTCCAGAAACTTTTAACAGACGGGAAATATAAATGTATATACTGTACATGAAACTTATGTCTCTGAATTGTAGTCCATCACTGCTGTCCACTGGCAGTGCATTGCTCGCAACACCAAACCATGTGCTCTGTACTAATCCTGTCAAGTTGGCTTCATCTTTACTTATGTTTGCCCATCGAAGAGCGTAGAGGGAGACTGCCCTCTGCCCAGGAATCTGGAAACTGCATCATCTTTTTCCACAAAGACACTTCCTCTCCTGTTGAGTCAGCCACCCACTCGTGCTTCCCTTCCTTCAGTCGCACTGCAGACACACAGTAACATGATATTCTCTCTGGAGCAGCCAGTGGAAAATACATTTCAGCACACAGGAAAACTACAGTGTGTGTTAATAGCTACTTACGCTCTTAAGGAAAATTCTGCTAGTATAGTACTCAATAAACGGTTACTTTACATAATATAGTGCAATAAAATGTGTATAAAGGAAAGACACATACCTGCCCCTGAACTCACACGCACTCCTCCCAAAAAATCATTGCTGGACATTCCCTCTCGGTCCCAGACTGTGAGCTCTAGACACATTCCCTTTAGCGTTTCTAGACAGACGTCTTTGTATACAAATGTGTGGTTGTAGTGCGGGTTCACTGTCTTCTTTACCACCTGTGTCTTTTTTTTGGTGGACTTACCTGCAGATGACAGCAGGTATCTGCACCAGAACATTGTGAAGCAAGTAAGTGGAAATCCAATTAGAGTAAAATATCATGAATAAAGTAATGAAATGCTTTAAATTTAAAGTCGGGTAACCCTTTCACGAAGGAATCAGATGTGCTGACTTTCATTGCACAAATATTCTTAGCTTCTTTTATTAATACATGCAGCTCGCCACCATCCACCACTTTCACTTTTTTGCCTGTGGACAAAGGATGAAGTAAGAGTATGGAATAACAACTTTTGCCCCACACACACACACACACACACCCTCACTCCTATGAGCAATTTCGAAGTACCAATCAACCTAATATACATTTTTGGACTGGTGGAGTAAACCGGAATGCCCAGAAGCGCAGGGAGTACATGCAAACTTGACACAGAAACACCCCCGGTCTGGGAATGAAAGGTCCCCTGGTCCGGGAATGTCGCGAGGCCACTGCACTAAGCACTACACCACCCTGGCTCTACATCATTCCTACATCATTTAATCTGTTTTGTTGTATATCCAAATCCATTTTCATATTATTCGTTCATTCATGCAGTTATTCAACTTCTAACCCGCTTATTCCTTAATCCCAGGTCATGGGGGTCAGCTGTAGTCTATTTCAGTGCACATAGGGAGAAGGGCAGGAGTACACCCTGCGCTAGTTTCCTGTCTATCACAGGGCCACACTCTAACTGATTTTAATTGGTCAATTTAAAAATTACTAATCAACCTGTTAGAGGAAACCGGAGTACCCTAAAAAAAACCATGCCAAATACATACTAACCATTACTCCATCCCACATTCTCACACCAAAAAGTCAAAACCTACCTCACTATATATATATATATATATATATAATGTTTGTGTGTGTGCCATGGACTGGTGACCTGTCTAGAGTGTATCCCTGCCTCTTGCTCTATGTGCGCTCCAGCTGACCCCAGTGACCTTGAATTAGGGAATAGGTGGGTACGATGAATGAATGGATGAATGAATTAACTTTTTTAAGTAATTTTGTAACTACATGCTGCAGTGGTGGTCACATGAGCGGTGTATAATAATCAGCAGACACTTGCTAACGGAGAAGCAGAAAAGAATGAAAGCCTTCCGATTAGAAGTTAAAACACGACTGGTCACTTTGGTTTCTAGTGAAAGGCTGATATCCACAGTAGGAGACAGACAGATGGATAAGACATATCCATTTTTAATCTAATAATCTAAAGTTATTTTTGTTACCATGACTGTATTTTACAGACTATAAGGTGCACTTAAACTACTTAAATTTTTTCAAAAATGGACAGTGTGTCTTATCAGTTGCAGTTTATATATTAATTCTTTGTGTGTTATTGACCTCAAACTGAATTTATATGGTATAAAGAGCTCAAAAATCTGTCCAAATGTTTTAGTAGAACTTTTGTGACCGCAGGTGAAAGGAGCTCAACAGGACAAACAGCCATCGCTCAACTGCGCCTTGTGTACACCCTCCTCCACAGGTTTGTGTGTCTCTCTTTCTTTCTCTCTCTCTTTCAAGATTAGTCCTGGTTCAGTCCAACTGATTCAGTCCTGGTTTAGTTGTGGTTCATCTATATGCGGTGCAAAAGTCCAGCATCTCGATCCATGTTTCCTGTGTGACCCACACTTCTTAAAAAACCCCTCTATCCCACTGCCTTAAAATGCACCTTATAATCCAGAAAATACAGAAATAATTTTAAGGTTTTCTAGTAAAAAAAATGCTAAACAAATGAGATCCAATCCAAAAACAATGATGTGATCCAAATCGTGAATTTTGTGATTTGTTACATCCCTAATATGGAAATTTAATTTAATTTTTAATTTGAATCAGTTCCACCTCTGTCTGTAGAAAACTATGGACATGTCTCACCTCTGGGTTTTTCTGCAGCTACTTTTGTCTCTGTGACGTACTTTAGAGAAATCACCAGTTCTCCTTTGTACTCTGAAAATGCTGATGGTGTCGAAGAAATGTCCGTCTGCATACAACCGAAATAAGAATAACTCCTTATAACAACACTCTACATAAACACTTGCAGATTAGGATAGTGTCTGTCTGTTAGTTTACCTTTCCTCTAAGTGTCACACACTCTTCTTGGCCGGATTTAAGGTCATGACAGTCTAATGGAATCTCTACTTCCCCGAGGAAAACATTGCGCCCAAAGCGGTCATAATGCCACACTGAGAGATGAAGACGACGAGACAACAGTTCGGACAGAGTTATGGAGTACTAGAAAGCAAGAAGACAAAAAAAAATAGTTAGTCAAGGGGGAGGAGCTATGTCAGATTCCCAACACATGAATATGTCAGAGAATATCCATGTGTCTGATTTACACTGTCCCTTCTTTTAAAAGTGACAAGACAAAAAGACACGAAAGCAGAAATGGTGTTTCTGTGTACCGTATTTTCCAGACTATATGGCACACTTCAAATTCTTTAATTTGCTAAAAAGTTGACATATCCGGTACGGTTTAGATATTAATTCTGGTTGTGCTTACTGACCTCGAACTGCTTTTATGTGGTACAGGGTGCTCAAAAATCTGTCCAAATGTTTTAGTACGATTTTTGTGACTTCAGGCAAATGGGGCTAAACACAGCCATCGCTCCTTTATGCTTTGTGGACACCCTGCTCTGCAAACTCTTGGTTCTCTCTGTCTTTAGTCCTGGTCCCAAGTCCTGGTTTAGTCCTGGTTCAGTCCGTAAGCGGCTCAAAAAGTCTGCCATCCCGATCAATGTTTCTTCTGGGATGCGCACACTTTTTTAAAAATCCCCTCTGCACCACTGCTTAATGCGCCTTATAATCCGGTTCAATTTATAGTCCGGAAGATGTGGTAGATTAAAAATAAGTTATAAGACCCTGTATTGAGTCTGGACTGATTCTATGCATTAACAGGTATTTAGAAGTTTATTTCTGTATTTTAAACCAAATGTGATGTAAAATGGGGATTTGAGTATCTGAGTAAACGTTTACCTTTAATATCTCTTGGTAACTGGGGTTGATGGTGTTACGTTTGATTGATGTTTTTTTCTTGCTCTGATGAGATTTGTCTGGTAGGAGGTAACATTTCACATACCTAAAGTTTGAAGACAAACAAAAAACAAACAATACAACTGGACAGCATCATGGTGTGATCAACATAGTTCATCGTCCCCTCAGTGAAGAGCCAATACAGTGAGGGGAAAAAGGAAGCAGGACTAGAAACAAGGCAAACCATGGTCAGTCAACATACAGGACAGGACAGAGTAAGTTTAAGCAGCTACTTTGGATTGGTGATCCTAAATTGCCTATAGGAATGAATGTGTGTGTTAATGGTTGTTTGTCTATGTGTTGCCCTGTGATGGTCTGGTGACACGTGCAGGGTGTGCCCCTGCCTCTCGCCCTATGTGCGCTGGGATAGGCACCAGCAGACACCTGAGACCCCGAATTCGAGGAATAAGCGGGTAAGAAAATGAATGAATGAATGCTCTTTAAAAGATCGCTCTTAAAGGAAATGCTCTTAAAGGGGACACTCTTAAAGCACATGCTCTTAAAGCAAACACTCGAAAAGGGGATGCTCTTAAAGAAGAACGCTATTAAAGGGGCTCTTTTAAAGGGGACACTATTAAAGGGGACGCTACTGAAGGGGACACTCCTAAAGGGAACGTTATTAAAGGGACTCTCTTAAAGGGGACGCTATTAAAGTGGATGCTCTATAAATAGAATGCTATTAAAGGGGCTGCTCCTAAAGAGACGCTCTTAACGGGGGGAACACTCTTAACTGGGTATGCTCATAAAGAGAATGCTCTTAATAAGGACAATCTTAAGAAGGATTCTTATAAGGGGGGGATTCTACTGATCAAAGTTTGTTATCTGTAAAAAAATAAGTTTCTAAATTCAGGGAAAAGACAGTAGACCTACATTAAAACCCGGAATGTGTTACCCGGAATCATCACCAAGCAGCTTCTGTCAGTCTGGCGCCCCTTAAAGGATCTCACCTCATAAACATGGACAAATCAGCCAAAACTACACTAATATTAAAATACAGTATAACTCCAAACTGTTTATGAGTCTATGCTTTGCACTGCCACTACATAATTGGTTGAATGGATAAATGAGTAAATGTAGCAGTGGACTAATAATTGCTCAGTGAGTGAAAACTAAACCAAGAAAATAATATTTAGAACCGTAAACAACAGCTAAAATAAAATATAACTGTCCAAAGATAGATGGCTTAAATGTAATTCCAGCTTCATCTGTTTGATAGAACTTTCTTTTGGATGGACAGTTAGATCACAGTGCCCGCTGGAGCTTATCCCAGCTCACACAGTGCGAGAGACAGTGGTATAGCCTGGACAGGTCACCCATCCATCGCAGAGCCAAACATAGTCACACACACATACACATACACACACATCTGCACAATTTTGAATCAACCAAATGGACAAGTTTTTGGACTGTGGGAGGAAGCAAGGGCAAGAGTGAGCACGGGGAGAACATGCAAACTCAGCACAGAAAAACCACCGGCCCAGGAATCGATCCCGGAACCTTCTTGTTGAGAGGTGACCGTGCTAAACACAGCGTCATTGAATTTTAATGTTGCACTAAATAAATAATATGTGAGTTTCAGTTAAATACTTACGGGTTGCACTTCTTTTTGGCAGCATCAACATAAGCCAACGCTCTGCACTCTTTGACCCGAACAAAGAGAATCTGCTGGCTCTCATCATACTGAAGAGAGAAGACAACGTCTCCACTGACATCCACCAGGTCATAATCACCCACATCACTATACACACTCATCATGCTGCCCAGAGTGCTCTGCAAAAACCAAACACACTCTCCAATCATCTGCCGCTTATAGTGATAGGACAAGTTTACTAAAAAGGGTAACGTGATTTTTTTTTTACACTGGAGCCATAGAAACTGGTGGTGCCTTCAGTCACAGTCCTTCTGTGAATGCTGACCAAATTATCTATATCCTCCTCTTCTTCCTCTTCATCCTGCCAAAATTTGTAAAATGTGAAATACTGCAAGTATGCCAAAGCAATCTTGTTGACAACCCATAATCCAGAGTCAGAAAAGAAAGAACTTGCACCATGTTTAGACGCGGAAAGGACTTGCTTCTGTCTCCTATGGTGACCGTGGTGTTCGAAGTACCATCATAGCGAACGTCCATTACAGATGCTGGCTTAAAATCTAAACAAAACAGCATTGAACAAAAAAAACATTAATTCACTCATTAATTCACATCTGTTTTCAATGTTTTATTGAATGAATGAATAAGTGAACATCTTCTATACTAATCTATTATATATTATTAAATAATAAGGGGTCACGGGGTCTGCTGAAGCATATACCAGTGTTCTGAAATGGTGAAAGACAAGACAAGTACAACCTGGACTGGCCGCCAGTCCATCACAGGGCCACACACAAACATACCTGTGGACAATGTAGAATCACCAACCTATCGTACCTGTTTTTGGACTGTAGGAGGAAATCGGAGTACCTGGAGTAAGCCTACTTCCTCGATTCCCATGTCAGCGGGCTTTCTGTACTCCATGAGCTTGCGTGGGTTTTCTCAGGATACGTTGGTTTCCTCCCAAAGCCCAAAAACTTGCCCAACAGGTTGATTGGTTATTCTATATTGCCCATAGAAACAAGTGAGTGTTTGTCTATGCGTGGCCCTGCAGCGGACTGGGGACCTGTCCAGGGTGTACCCCTGCCTCTCACTTTAGGTGAGCTGGGAAAGGCTTTAGCAAACCCTCGTAAATCAAAATTAAGGGATTAGAAAGTGAATAAATGAATGAATATTTGTTTTATGGTATGCATAATATTGTAGTTAATTAATAGTCTTACCATAAACAAATATAGAACCAAAGCCAATTTTTTTGCCTTTTGAAGAAAGATTCTGTTGGATTTGAATTATTTTTAGTTTATTACAATATTAGTTAAAGGTGCTAGCAAATCCAGGCAACCAGAGAGCCAGAAGACAGTCAGTTAATATGATTCATAAAAAGAGGAATTTTAACTGAAAATTTGATTAATAGTCCAAACTTAAAGTACCTTTAATACACTCATTTTGTGTGTAAACTGTGTATTGAGCTGAAAACAGTGTGAGAAGTGATGTAATACCAGTGATGTGGATGAGGTTACCTGATATCTTGTACACTCGTCTCCCACTCTTTTTAAAAAGACCATCAACATCCTTTAAGGACTCCGGGCATATATTAATCTGATGAACTAAAGAAGACTTAAAACATGAAAAGAGACTTTAGACTAACAGTAATACAGGTAAACGGTCAGACAGACACAAATTATCTGCAGTTAAATCAATTTCTAGTTTGTTGCATTATTTAACCGTCTGTGTGTAGCAGCCTAAATAAATAGGAAATACACTCCCTGGCCAAAAAAAAGTCTCCACTTGGATTTCACTGAGCACAAGATCTGGGGTTGGTCTGCAGTTGGTCAGGTTTAGGTTCAGTAATAGTATTTGCTCAAAGTTCAGCTGACTATCTGAATGGCCAGGCTATTCCATCAATGGATGTTTTCATCCCTGATGACATGGCTATATTCCAAGATGACAATGCCAGGAGTCATCGGGCTCAAAATGTGAAAGAATGAATCAGGGAGTATGCGACATCATTTTCATACTTGAATTGGCCACCACAAAGTCCAGATCTTAACCCCATAGAGAATCTTTGGGATGTGCTGGAGAAGGCTTTATGCAGCAGTCAGACTCAAACATCAATGCAAGATCTTGGTGAACAGTTAATGCAACACTGAATGGAAATAAATGCAGTTACAGTTAAGTATTTAGCAGATCTTGTGATATTGCAGAAACGTATCGAAACAATGCCACAGCCAAATCAAAGCTAAAGGCGCTCCAACAAAATATTAGTGTGTAACCTTTTTTTTGGTCAGACAGTGCAAATAAAAGTGTGAGATGTTTGTTCACTCACAATCTCAGTGTCTGTAGTGGATCCAGAAGGACTGTGAGATTTAGTTGGAGGGGGGACATCTGACGTGGTGGAAAATGATTCCCTCAACCTGTCCACCAACTCGTTCCTAGATTCAACATACTTTCAGTTTGATGGAAATTAGAAAGAACGGCACAGTATTTTTTGGGAGATGCACCTCTGTGTGGATGAAGTAAAGAAGACTGAGTCGCTGTCAGCATGGCTACTGCTGAGGCTGGAGGTTTCTGCTAAGTCTGTTTCAATCTGCTGATGATGCTCACAGGATGGGCTAAGAGTGGATGCAAGACAGAAAAAAAATTAAATGGGGAATGAAATGCCAAAAAGGTTGATAGGTTTAGTCTTAGATGTAAATGTAAAATTAGGCACAGGAAAGATCATCTCTCCAATCACACAGGGAAATCATTCTAAAAACTTTCATAGTTTAATATTTACATACAGCGCAATGCATTTGGCAGACGCTCTTATCCAGAGCGACTTACATTTGGTCTCTCTTGTTTCTTTTTAACAACTGAGCAATTGTGGGTTAAGAGCCTTGCTCAAGGATCCACAGTGGTTGCTTAGTGGAGGTGGGAATCGAACCCCGTCTTTCTGGTATTAGTCCAACACCTTAACCACTAGGCTACCACTTCCCATATATTTACATGTTAATTTAACATTTGCGCTACCATGTGTGTAAACTGTGTATTGAGTAGAAACCAGTGTGATGTAATACCAGTGACATAAAAATATAGAATCATATCAAATGTTGAAAGTGAGACTTTGTGAAATGTCATCCCGAATATTTGCTCATTTTGGATTTCATGAGAGCTACACATTCCAAACAAGTTGGGACAGATAGCAATAAGAGGCCGGAAAAGTTACATATAAGAATCAGCTTGAGGACCAATTTGCAACTTATTAGGTCAATTGGCAACATGATTGGGTATAAAAAGAGCCTCTCAGAGTGGCAGTGTCTCTCAGAAGTCAAGATGGGCAAAGGATCACCAATTCTCCCAATGTTCAGAGAAAAAAGTTGCAGAGTTTAAAGCTCTCATCATCTGCAGTGCATAATATCATCCAAAGATTCAGTGAATCTGGAACAATTGCTATCTTAAGGGTCGAGGCCAGAAAACCATACTCTGGGCCCAAATAAATGTGGCGCAGTGGTTAGAACGCTTGCCTCACAACAAGAAGGTCCATTAGGTTATTGTTGATTGGTGATTCTAGATTGCCCATAGAAGTTAATGTGTGTGTGTGTGGTTTTTCGTCTGTGTGTGCTCTGCGGTGGATTGGCGACCTGTCCAGGGTGTACGCCTGCCTTTCGTCCTATGTGCGCTCGGAGAGACTCCAGCAAACCCCAGTGAGAGAATAAGCAGGTAAGAATAAACAAATAAACAAGAAATAGTGACCCATACAGAAATTCAAAATCATAAATATTTAAAAATACTTTCCTCTGTGTGAATTTCAGTAATTATTTACTCCTACCTGTAGATGATCTCTGACCTTTCTACTGAATTTCTTTAATGCTGAATTTAATGGTAATGTGTTTAAAACTATTTTAATGACACAGTTTTATTAATAATTCAAAAGTTTACTATTCCATTTTTATATATTTTTTTGGATATCAAGCTCTGTAGAAATATTTCCTACTGAAAGTAGGGACCACATGCAAAAACATGAAGGACTGAATGCTGGACTGACCTTTTGTTTGGAACAGACGGATCCTTTAGTCTAGGCCTTGGAACTGGTAAACTCTGGCTGGCGTTTAACTCTGGACTGTTTAACAGCACCTCCCCGGTAGTCTCACGCTTCTTTTCTAAAATGGCATCACGCCAGTTTCAATAAGAGAAACTTACACATTATTATTTTTTTGGTTTGTATATCATGTTCCTTACTAACTGTTATTCCTCTTTTTTTCATGCTGTCTTTCGGAACTCACACTTGTTTGTCTGGTTATCTGTTTCCTGCACTTACTTGAAGGCGGCTTCCTGAGTGAGGCACGCACTAGGTCATGTCCAGGAGCTGTGGAAAAACGGTTAACCCTCTGGTCATAGAACCAATCACCTGTACACTTTTTTAGTTCCCTGAGAACAAACATAACAAACGGAACGCCATTAATCTGTCACATGAAAACCAATGGACCTAACGTAGAGAAACGCATTATGTATTTGTACTCACGCCTCTTTGGCACACACACTACATAGCCAAAAGCCGTGGGCTTGAACAGTGCGACAGTTTCGGCACACTTGGTGTTTACACACTGGGCACTGGCTGGAGTTGGCGGCTAAACGTCCTTGGGGCTCCTGACAACGTCCACAGCTGAATTTGCTGTAGCTGCCACTGCTGCGCTTGGCTCCTTTCCTCCTGATATCCAACAACTCTGCTTTCAGCCTCCTATAGATTAAACACATTTCTATCTTTATTTCAGAAATAAGTGTGTCCAAGAATCTTACAAAAACACCCATGAAATCTGAAGAATGGTGTGTTTTTCATTCTTTCACACATTTATCACTGTTAGGTTTAGGGCCCAAAGCAGAAACTGTTAAATGATGCTTATGCTGAAAATCTCAAAGAGACTCTTGATATGTTAAAAATTCATCTTTTATATCTGATTCATCACCTGGATTCTATCCCAGTGAACATAGAGCAACAAATGCATCCGCAGGGTGCCTATCCATCGCAGGGCCACACAGAGAAACAACCACACATTTGCTAATGGGAATTTTAAATCCCTAATCAACCTAATATACAAGTTTTTGGATTGTTCAAGGAAACCAGAGCACCCGGAGAAACCCATGCAAGCTCAGGGAGAAAATGCAAACTCGGCATACTGCAAACTTCCCCGGCCTAGGAATAGATTCCAGGAACTTGTGAAGGGAGGCAATAAGGCTAACCACTAGGCCATTGCGCCACCCCGGCGACCATACTAACCACTACACGAGGTGGCATAGTGGTTAGCATGGTTGCATCACAATGCCCGTCCTGGGTTCGATTTCTGGGCCAAGGATCTTTCTGCGAGTGAATGTGTGCATGAATGGTTGTTCGCTTGCCCTGCAATGGATTGGAGATCTGTCCACGGTGTACCCTTGCCTCTAGCTTTATGTATGCTAGGATAGGCTTAAGCAAACCACCATGACCTTAACATAGGGAATAAGCAGGGAAGAAAATGAATGAATGAATGAATGAATGAATGAATGAATACGAAAGGTGTGTACTCACTTTACCCGCTGTTCCTCAAAATGTCTTAACTTTTCATCTCGATGGAGCACTGCCAAGATTAGCTCCCGCTCTGACTCACTTAAGAAGGACATACTGATGGTCTCCATGGCTTGCATCATCTCAGCCTTTTTAAGCTTACTGTTAACTTACCAACAGCCAGAACGAAAAAGCAAGATCCCGCAACAGCAGAAAAAAGCTTCCAGTGTAAGAATAGGTGAAGATTTATCCCGTCATTCTGTTGGTAAAAAAGCAATAAAGATGACATAGTGAAGGTTAAATATAAAAAGGGTTCCGAGAGAGGAGTTTGGTATTGAATGAGGAAGTCAGGTGTAGCAGAGAAGGTATGTGAGGGTGGTGCAGGACATGTATGAGGACAGTGTGACAGCAGTGAGGTGTGCAGTAGGAATGTCAGACTGCTTCAAGACGAAGGTGGGATTGTATTTAGGATCAGCTCTGAGCCCTTTCTTGTTTGCAGTGGTGATGGACAGGTTGACAAATGAGGTGAAACAGGAGTCTCCATGGACGATGAAGTTTGAGGACAATATTGTGATTTGTGGTGAGACTAGGAGCAGGTTGAGAAGAGTCTGGAGAGGTGGAGGTAAGTGCTGGAGAATGAAAGTCGACAGGAGTAAGACTGAGTAAATGTGTGTGAAAGAGAGTGAAGGAATTGAATGGTGAGAATGCAGAGAAAAGAGGTAGTGAAGGTGGAGGAGTTTAAGTACATGGGGTCAACAGTGTAAAATAATGGAAAGTGTGTTAGAGAAGTGAAGGAAAGAGTGCAGGCAGGGTGGAATGAGAGGAGAAGAGTGGCAGGAGTGATTTGTGATCGGCGAGTTTCTGCAAGAGTGAAAGGGAAAGTTTATAGGACTGTAGTGAGACCAGCAATGTTGTATGGTTTAGAGACAGTGGTGTTGTCAAAAAGACAGCAGAAGGAGCTGGAGGAACGATGAGTGGAGGAGCTAGAGGAGGAGCTGGATGAAAGACAGGAAGCGGAGCTGGAGCTGGCACAGTTGAAGATGTTGGGAGTGACGAGGATGGACAGAATTAGAAATGGGTTTATTAGAGGGACGGTGAATGTAGGATGTTTTGGAGACGAGGTGAGGGAGGCTAGGTTGAGATTGTTTGAACATGTGCAGAGAAGGGACATGCAGTATATTGGAGAATTGATGAAGGAGGTGCCGGACAGGAAGAAAAGAGGAAGAGCAGAGAGGAGGTTTATGGATGTGGTGAAGAAAGATATGCAGGTAGTTGAGGTGTAATAGGCAGATGTAGAGGACAGGGTAGTGTGGAGAAGAGCGATTCGCTGATGCAACCCCTAAAGGGTGGAACCGAAAGACGAAGAAGACGACTTGTTTTCACATTATCATTCATTCATCTTCTTACCCGCTTATTCCCTAATTTGGGGTCACAGGTGTCTGCTGGTGCCTATCACAGCGCA
This sequence comes from Pseudolaguvia tuberculata, assembly GCA_026260255.1. Classification (NCBI taxonomy): domain Eukaryota; kingdom Metazoa; phylum Chordata; class Actinopteri; order Siluriformes; family Sisoridae; genus Pseudolaguvia; species Pseudolaguvia tuberculata. The sequence continues at coordinate 1,791 of JAOTRA010084252.1, read as the reverse complement.
CATAGCAAGAGGCAGTGGTACACCATGGACAGTTTGCCAGTCCATCACAGGTCCACACATAGACAAACAACCAATCACACACACATTCATTCCTATGGCCAATGTTGACCGGAGTAAATGGAAGAAACCCAGCAACTGGGAAAACATGCAAACTCCGCACAGAAGGATCCCTGGCCCGGTTTGGAATTTAACCCAGGACCTTATTGTTGTGAGGCAACCGTGCTAAGCACTACACCACCGCGCTGCCCTAAAGGACTGTGCCACTTGTAAGCTAGCCATCCATTGGCCCAGACGTGACTCGAACCAAAATCCTCAACTCCGAAGGCTGATAACTTATCCATTAAGCCACGGGTCCCCATGTGTTCATATAAACTTACTATAATATGTCTAACCATGAATGTGTGTGGTTGTTTGTTTATGTGTGGTCCTGCAATGGACTGGCAACCTGTCCAGGGTGTACCCCTGCCTCTTTCCCTATGGCACTGGGATAGGCTCCAGCAGAGCTCCATAACCCCGAAGTAGGGGATAAATCAGGTTAGAAAATAAAGGAATACAAAACAAGAATATTAGTACAACAATATTTTTTCTATTGAATCATTTATTTAGTTTCTATCTCCTCACCCTCGTTCCTAATAACTGAACACATGGGATATCTGCCGCTGTGCAGGTCAGTCAGGTATTTTGTCATAAAGCAATATAATATAAAACATACAGTAAATATACGTCTGCAAAAATTAATTCATTCATCTTCTTACACGCTTATTACCTAATTCGGGGTCACAGGGGTTCGCTGCCATCCCAGCGCTCATAGGGCGAGAGGCAGGGGTACACCCTGAACAGTTTGCCAGTCCATTGCAGGGCCACACATAAATGAACAACCACTCACACACATTCACTCCTATAAGTAATTTAGAGCCACCAATCAACCTAATGTATATGTTTTTGGACTGTAGGGGAAACCGGAGTACCCGGAGGAAACCCACACAAGTGCAGGGAGAACATGCACACTCAGCACAGAAAGATCCTTGGCCCGGGAATCGAACACGGGACCTTCTTGTTGTGAGGCAACCATGATACTGCACCACCCAATGCACGCACACACACGCGCGCGCACACACACGCACTGCTTGAGAGATTCTCATGCTTGAGCTGGTTTAGCATTTGTGGAACTGAAGTTTAAAGTCAATAAATAACTCACAAATGTCAACATTAATGTCACACGCTACCAACAGAGTGTGAAGGGTGGACATGTTGATCTGAGTGATTATCCAAACAGTAGAAGGCCTTGCTGTTTAGAAAAAGGGCAGATACCTGTGCAGATCAAACAAATAGACTTTTACCAGTCCCTCTTTCAGAACTACTCGTTTATCCTCGTTTATTATAATCTAATTTCATATCTGTTCATCCGTTTATAAGCTTCAAGCGTTTGTCACTCGATGTTCACGAGAGATTTACATTATGTAGCTGTCAACGTCAAATCGGTCAAAAGTCACCAAGTTCTCACAAGCAGCATGAGTCCTGGACAGGGGCAGGGACAGGGGCACGAGAAGGACTCAGATGTTCACTGAGACAGAAATACTCCATAAAATGAAATGTTTGGAAGTGAGAAGGCGGCGCAGTGGCAGAGTGGATAGCACAGTCGCCTCACAACAAGAAGGTCCCGGGTTCGAATCCTTCTTTCTGTGCGGAGTTTGCATGTTCTCCCAGTGTTTGTGTGGGTTTCCTCCGGGTACTCCGGTTTTCTCCCACAGTCCAAAAACATGCAGATTAGGTGGATTGGTGATTGTAAAT